>WHPZ01590613.1:0-34205 GCA_016617965.1 Macrosiphum rosae
AAAAAAATATTTTAATTCCTTATTTCCTTTTCCAGGTTATGTAAATAGTAGATTTTCGATTTGTTGGATTGTTTTATTAGTATAGTGCCAAATTATTTTTTTTTTAAATTCACTTTTACTTTTGTGTTACCGACTAAAAAAAAAATGTCCTATCTTAAATAAAATCTACAAGAATCGAACAAATTCAAATATTTTTTCAAAATTAAAATTTTATGTTTTGCAGTAGGTACCTATATATTTTTTATTCAGCATATTGGTCTAAATAGGTACACGAATCAAACGACCAGCTTTCAATAGCCCGAGCAAATATGTTAATACAAATATGTTTCTGACAGGGTATTAGGTAACTTAATTGTTTTTGGTTACTATAATAATAATAATTACTATATAGTGATAGAATTTTACTATACTTTCCTATAGTTTCTATACTTTCAGTGTATAGACAAAAAAAAAGACACAAGAGAAGACGTAATGTAGCCACCTAATTATCAGACAACATTTATAATATAATATTTGTTTTGTGAACAACCTAACATAATATCACAAATTATAATATGATTGAACGATTGTTTTTAAGGTGTACATTTTAAAGAGGGAATGTAATCAGCATATTATAAAAGGATATCTCTTTATAAAAATATTGACAATTTAAATATGGATTTAAAATCCAGTGATTTATACGTAATTTCATTTTAAACATGGATATTTGAAATCAAATCAAAAATAATTCAAGCAATTTCTAATTTAATGAAAAATTATAAGTACAACTTACGTTAGGTATATATTGTGAATGGACCTATAATAAAACGTAGGTACATGACAGAGTCAGGGCATAAAATTAGCATTGATATTGAACCAGGTAATATGTATTATAAGTCATAAAAAATTTAATATCAAATTAAATTATTTCAAACAAAAAAATATACACTGTCATGAAGACTAAACTAAAATGATTTTCTTCATTTTGTAATAGTTATAATTTACATAAATATACAACTCTAGTGTAGGTATCCATAAATTTAAATTAAAGCCCGTTATAAAATGTAAATTATTGATTTTTACTTTATCGCTATAAATTCCCTAACATCAATTATACACCTAAAGTTTATAAAATCTTTATTTATGATACTTAAATATAACATATAATATTATGTACCTATATATTATTATTTATATTATATCAATAATCTTAAAATGTACCTTTGGAGTTATCGACAATAACCCGGTATCATAATGATACTGATAAACTAAAATATAATATGGAATTTTATAAATCATAAGAATATTTACTGTTACGCTTTTAAATGAACCAGCTATTTAAGATAACACCAGAGGTACATTTACGTATTTAACAGTATTGATAAGAATCTTCTAAGAATTTATGACCATCCCGAATTTATTTATGATATTGTATATCATTTATAAAATTATATTTTAAAACTTATTCTGCAATTAAAAATCATAGGAATAAATATAATGAAAAATATATGAAAATCCGTGATCACATGACAATTATTATTAATGGCTGTCACAAACAAATATCCGAACTTCTAATAATAACATCGAATATGACCAGTAAGTAATAATATACATTTACTACGGACACATAAATATTTTTATTGGTTTATGTATGGAATATATTTTATACTAGGCATCTTTAATTTTCCTTGCCTAGATACATCGGATTTTACAATATTGTGGTCATATTATCATTAAAGTTATTAAGAAGACGTTACACAGCGTTGTATCATTTATATCATTTATATCATTTTTATATTTACTTAAGAGGACGCTACACAGATATTTGTTGTCTTCGTCTAACAAGTGCGTAACAAATGTACGGTCAGGAGAAAGGGTATAGCTCCGTTAAATTAAAAATTAGATTGAATCAACCTATTACGAAACTGGATGAAAAGTACATTATCTGTGTTTGTATATGTGTGTTTTTTAAGATAGTTCAATTTTTTAGTAAGTTATGCGTATATAATATAAAGTAAATTAAAAATGCTCAAAAGTCACTTAAAAATTGAATCATCGTAAAAAACCCACATACAAACACAAGTAGGTAATGATCTATTACCATCAAGTTTCATATTAGATCGATTCGCTCTAATTTTTAAACTAACTGAGTTAAACGTGATCTACTTGTAAGACGGAGACAACAAATATATGTGTAGCGTCTTCTTAAGTAAATATAAAAATGATAATATTGTATAAGTAGTTTACGTCAAAACACATTGTAAGTTTACACTTATATTATATTTTCTATTCAGGATATATACTCGGACTAAATAAAACAAAAAATATAACTAACGAAATAATGACATTCACGAGTGAAAAGTATTCGCATAAATAACGAAATTTAATCATCTATGGATTAATGAACAAAAACATTTCTCGAATTTAATGGGAATTTGTATTTTTTTTCATTATCTTTAAAACGTTTGATTATAATAAAATATTTTAACATAAATGGGCAACGGCACATTTAAATTTAATTTTTAATAAAACGGGGTTTTAATTAAAATAATAATATAATATGTCAGTTATTTAAACATGTTAACAATGACTATATTTTAATTTTAAATAACTGCACCAAATAAACTAAATAAACGAAATATCAGTGGTCGGGAGCTGTAGCGCGGTAATTTTATTGTAGTGACGGAACAGTAGCAACTACTATGCGTAGTTAATTTTTTGTAGAGTTACAAAATACTATAGCTTACTAAAAATGTACTTTTAAAGTGGTAAACTACCTAGTTGCAAAAATCATGGGTACCTACTTGATAATAAATAATAATTAAAATATTTTGTGTGACTAAAATTAAATTTAAATATCAAATAATTATTTAAAATTAACCAGCTGGGTTACATTATCCAAAACAAATTATAAATATAGATAACTTAAATTATATTATAATATTAATGAGTACATTTTTCTGGTTTGAATAACTTGTTTAAGAATGTTTATGACGTCAAAATCTCCAAAAAATACATACGATTATGACATAAAAATATCAAAGAATTCCCTTAAAATAGATAGGTTCCGAAACTTATTTTACTTGTAGACCACGTGACAAATTTTTCAATTTTCGTAGACCCTAATATTGAACTTTTACAAATTAATTGACGTGTTTTTGATGGCTTCCGTGAAGCTACTCACGTGACCAGGGTTTAGTATTGAGTTAGAACATTTATAAAATAAAAAGTGTAAAGTTTGTTTTTATTCATACATTGATTTCTCTAACAATGACAATATTTATTTGTTTTAAGGCTTAAATCAATCAAATATAATATATCAATATGTCATTATGAAAAGCATTTAAAATTAAATTGTTTATTGTTATTTCAAATTAGACTACGGTGTATTATTATACATTTTTAATAGATCATTCATCGAACAAGTTTATATAATTATCATATTCTCAATTTGGCATTAATTTTGACAGAAAAATAATAGCTAGCTACCTGCAGTTTATAATCAGTGGTATCATTTGAGTTTTATAATAGTAGTGTCAACATATTTTAAGTAGGATCATTTTTTTTTTTTGTAATATTAGACATGCATATTTTATGTATAACGCATGTACGGTATTGGAAGGTTATAACATATTTAACATTTTAATGAATTAAAAATAATAGGAAATTTGAATCTGTAAATAGTTTTTGTCACAAATATGACACGCCAATAATACCTATACCTAGGTTCATCTATAAATATTTAATAAATATTTCTTCCTTACTTGTATTATATTGTACGCATTATGATTTCATAATATTATTATATTTTGACTTTTATGCATCGGCCATTCGGCCATCGCGAGTTTGTAAACGCTGTATGGCAGGTTAATAGTAAAAAGACGTAGAAAAAACAGAGGTGCCAAAATACAACATCCCCAACCACCCCAAATGTCTCCCCTGAGGTAGATGACTATTAGCTGCTATATATAGTAGTGAAAATGTCATTAACAGTCTTTTTTGTCGAGTGTTATTGAATAAAATTACAAAACAAGAGCACGTGACAAGCAGAAAATTGAATCTTTCGACTTTAAATAGATTAGGAAACATACAATTACATAATATTTATTGTAAATATTCTACCTACTTGGTTTATAAATTGTATTTATGTATTGTATAAACAAGAAACAATATTTTATTGAGTACTTATCCTTTTTTACCTTCGAAACTTTCTTTGGCAGTAAAAATAAATTCACACTTCTGTCTGTAAACAAAATATGTATATAGGTACTTGGATGTATGCATGAAATATATTTGTATTGAATGTTTTAGAAAATGTATTATTTAAAAAAAAAAATAATTCAAACTATACTATATTTACCTTTTAATTATGAAGAAGTTCTCAACTATTTTTGTATGACGACACCCTAATTTAGATTCATAAAAATGGCAACACACTTAAAACAATTAATTGAAAGTAAAAATTATAAGCCTTTGTAAATTAATACATATTAAATTTCATATTAATATGTTAGCGTTTTATATAAAAAAAAAAAAAACTTTTACTTAGTTAAAATTAAACAGTTCAAAGAAAGTGTTAAATGTTAATAAACATTTCATAATACATTTTTTCAATTTAAAATAAAATATATCACTATGTGTTATGTGTGTATATTATATTTGTATTAATATTGTCGTATATTACAATTTATTAGTACATGTTACCTAAGCATTTTAATTAAATTTTAAAGAATTTTATGTCAAAAAATGTTTTGATCTCTATAGGTACATTATATTATGTAAAAAATTAATGTGAATTGTAATATATGAATAGTAGTATATTTAAGTACCAAGAGCATAATCATATGACAACAGTGCATCTATGTAACAGGAACCTTAACAAGAAAAAAAAAATTATATTTTTATAATTTTAACTTGAACCAATCACAAACCAAATTCGAGAAAACATTTTTAATTTCTAACTGTCGGTTTTTACTTATTTAAAATATATCTACACATTACATTCATAGGCATTACCTATACATAATATTATGTATTTATGTGTTATAATTTCAAAGATCATAATTTATATTAATAAAAATTGGTCCACTATAAAATATGCATAAGTAACGTACCTACCATTTCAATGATTTGTTTTATGAAAAGTAGTATGGCTACTATTACAATTTGAAATGTAATTAATGTTTAACTACATAATAACAATTTTCGTGATTTAGTTTGACAATTTTCATTTTTATGCAACACAATATAATTTAATAAGAAATATTGTTTATCATGTAATTTATTTTTGTATGTCACTTATTCCATAATAATTGAGTACGGTATATAATTCAAAATACTGCAGTTTACCATTTTTTTTTCCCTAGAAACACCCTGACAGTGATGCTATTGAAATGGACGATAAATTACCGTCAAGCGAATGATATATAGGTACAATTAATAATACATAACTACATTTAAATAACTGAACACTAACGAGAATAAATTAAATTATTATTATTTTGTATTATAGACTTCGATCAAGAACATTAATGTTATATTAAAGCTGTACAATAGTGGAAAATCGGGAAAATTCTCAGAACCTACTCAACCCGTTTATTACGTGACTCCAACGAGTTGTACATATTACATATATATAAATACACACATGAAGGTTTGCTCGTTAAAGAGCTTAAGTACCTATACTTGACGTCGGTACTACCATTTGATTATCGTTATTATTATTCTGCATGCAAGTACGTAATACATGTTTTTGTGAGCATTTCAAAGCGGCGACGGCGGTGGTGGCCCGGTAATTCGACATTTCAGACGACCAATATTATGTATTATTATTATTTACATTGCATACGTCGCACATCATTATATTAATATACTTTATCAGACGGTCACTATTATACTATATAATAAATATATGTTATATATTCTAATCAGTCGTCACCGCACATAAATATAGGTACCGCGTGGTCGCCGTATTATAATATACCCATACTACTACACTACAGCTGATTATACTATTCCGGCTGGAAAGTGGAAACGCCGTGTACGCCCAGGAATCGGGAGGAGAGCATCTGTTATGTGTACCTACGAGTAAAAGTTTGAATATAAATTAGGGTGAACGCGTTGCCGGACGGCATTAAAATAACGTCTTTGCGGGTATACCCCGCCGCGTCCTCCCCTCGACCTATACACCGGTATAATCCCCACACGTACCTCCCCAAGGGCGCGACGACCAAAGTCCTTTCCACCACTCCACGACTGTATAATATTTATACCTACACGTATATCTCTCGTCTCTCTCCACCCGTCGTCGTCCCGTCACGGTCCGTCTCACCGACTGCTATACAGACCCATCCCGTCCTCTGTTTAAACGTGTTCGGGTCCACACTCCGCTCCCGGGCCAAAGGTCCTCTACTTTTTCTCCGTCTGCGCACGTCGCCTTTTAATTCGACACGTACGCCGATGCGGTCGCGACACACTCGCGGACAGACGCTCCTCCGCGCGGACATTTGCATAAATATCATAACGCCTCTCCCGCCGCTGCCGCCTTTACACTGCATTACCCACGTGAGACTTTTCGCCGCCATGGCCTATTCGGCGACAGTCGCGGACGTGCAAAAACCGATGCGACACTGCGCCGTGGAGTTCACCAAAGTATACCACGGTGTACAACACGCGTGTGTTATGGCCCACATACCCAAACCGACCGGACCGCCGTAGCCTTTTCCCTCCTCTGCAGCGAGTGAGTAGATTTTCACGGAAGGGCGGAAAATGTAGCCACCACCGGAATTCGCGGTCGGACTGAGGTTTAATGACTTCGTCTCGCGTTTCTGTTGCGGTGGCCTATGGCTGCTGATCCCAACACTGCAACGTCCGCCACTCACCCCGACGTCACTCTATAAACGAAACGAAACGTTCTCGATGGGAGTAGTGCCTGTACTTATATTATCGTAATAACAGTGATATATTTTTTCCCACGGAAGTATACATTTACCATTACTTATACTCAATACTCACTGCACGTGGACGAAATCGGGACATAGTCCATCGAGTATTTTTCCGTGATCGTCAACGTCTCTACGTATGAAATGTAGAATTATTTAAGTTAATTTATCAAAGTAGTTTAATTTAGGCCTAACAATGACACGACACACACAATAATGTAATACTTAAGCTCAGGAAGAGCTCGCAATTCGGAACGTCGTTTACAAACTATGCCGCGCAGGCACCAATAGCGAACTTCCGAATGAGCTTATCTGGAATGAGCTTATATGGAATGGCATATCGTGCAATTTTGATTTCTAGTCACGTCTCGCTAACGGCGTACTGTAGTGGTCTGAACTATGATATTTAAGTTGAACAAATAATGGTTGTTAACAACCTATAATATAATTATCATAATATAATAACATGTAATTATAACACTCAGTGGAAATAAATGTCGTTAATGCGGTTCTCAATGTGCGATAATAAAATAATCAAATTTCTCATAAATGTGTCATAACTACTATAATCTTTGCTGGTCGTCATAATAATAATTTTATGTTGTAGGCGTTGACGCCTTGTATTTGGTGGTTTTTCAACAGTATTATCGTATAACTTCGGTGACAATAGCTGACAACCTTATAGTAAAGAATAATAATTGTTGTAAATCTTTCCTTTGTACCTAAACAATTCAAATATAAAAAATACTTTATAACACCTATTCTCAAATATTATGTAAAATATGTATAGTAGAATTTCATTTTGTTCGAACTTAATTCATTATTGCATTAGATTAATAACATAATTCAACTTTTTTAAATTCAAATGATTTGTGGATTGCCTTTCAAAATATTCAAAACTAATAAATAAAAATAACTCATTAGTATTGATTTCAATACAAGTATGGTTAGTGTACATCTATATAAATTGTGAATTGAACAAAGCTGTATAGCAGTAAATACCTATTACATTAGAGAGAAATGTCCATAGTATTTATCTATACAATTGTCAAAATGACAATATAATTGAATAAATGCAAAAATCTAAATAGTCATTAGTAAAATCTTTATTGTGCACTTTATTAACTGAATTGTAATTTGAAAAAAATTAATGATTTTCCCTTTTCAGAGAATTATATTATTTTCATTGTTTCTTTACTGTAATTTGTTCTAATTGTTATGCTTTTATGGGGGTTTATATTTGACGGAATTCATAAGCCAATATTTTTCAAGACTAACAGTATATTATTATAGTGGGTACTCGTAATTAATATTTATCTATATATCTATCCTCCATTGTACAATATTTGATCACGCTACGCTGATACTTAATACTAGTTATTACTATATATTATTATTATTATTACTCGTATATAATTATTTGCCTTTGATACCAGGTACCTACCGATAAAACTGTATTATTTTATAGTGGCATACGAGAGAGTATAACGTTTTTATTAATATGCAATTAAAGCCTAATTATGCGTAATCTTACACCGGGTTGCTCCAGAATAATAATAATATAATTTATTATAAACAAGGGTTCTCGGGTAATAATAATAATAATAAATATTGTACCGTAAACAACAAATCCTTTGTAGTATTATAAACTAGTTCAAAATATAAATTTTTTTAGTACCATGGCGCATGCGTTTGTATTTGAACGTATACGTATGTGAGTGTGTGTATGTGTGTGTGTGTGTGTGTGTGGCTGGCAGGCACAAAGCCTATATAGGGATGTCTCTTTCGTACCGATAACGTTTGGAGATCGACGATATTATGCTATATACCCAAATGTAGATTAATATGTAATAATATTATAGTAGAGCGTGTTTGTATGTGTAGCTTATTACTTAATATCTAATATTATACTTTATAATGAGTACAAAGTTGTAATAGTAAAAGGTATCAAATTAATAAGTACAGTTTTTATATCAGTTTATGATTCTACTATTACTAATATTGTTATTACTATGGTTTCCATACGTTACATGATATTATAATAAAACTGTTGCAAAGGTTTTATATATCTGTGTTTACTGTGAACTATTATACAGAGTAATAAAAAAGTTAAAAAAGGTTATTAGACAAATTATTAGGACTGATAAACGATAATATTATGATATAATTGTTGAGGGGATTTAATATTTTACCTGATAAATGTACAGCCTGCAATGTTATCTTTTATTGCTACATATAAGTATAAAATATATACAAACAGTAAATAAAGCGTTTACAAATTTATTGAACAATGTAGATAGGTACATTAAAACATGCTTGGTCTTAAGTAGCAGTATTTGCGTTCAATTATCTATAATTTTAATATACCACCTCATAATATACCAGCTATGTTTTAAAAACTCAAGTAATCACCTATTGGTATACACAAGGGGGTATAAAAAACAAGGAATTATCATTATAATACTTGAGAGATGTATTTAACATTTATTTGGGATGATTGAGAGTGGAAATTGAGGGTCTCAATTTTTTTTTTTGAAATTGTTTGCGCAGGTTACAATAAATTTAGTAAGTAACTGTCTAAGTGTCAAAAAGTTTGGGTATAAACTACCAAAATTATTTTTCAATTAGTATGGGTAATATTAAGCAAATTAAAATAATATATCGATAAATAGTCCCAAGAGTTGTTTTTGTCTGAAAAACAAAAATGTATAGATTACTGAATTCATTCGACTCAATTCAAAATATTTCAAGCCATACAAATACATTGATATATCTAGTCATAATAATATTATTTTATGTGTACCACTCCTTTGTTATAATTTATTAATACCGTTCCTCAGACGTCCCATATAATGTTGTTTTTCTATATTTTTTCTATTGTATAATTATGCATAATGATTTATAATAGTCATTTTATTTCTATGCGCCAAATGAACTATAATTCAGTAAAACATGTTATAGTATCTGTTGTTTGATGCCTCTCCGTGTTACGCATTTGTAAAGTGTTGATAAATATTGAATTTTTGAATTTTATGGAATTTAATTTTGGCTAAAAGTTTTTTAATCAAGATACATTTTTTACGAAGAAGAGAAAGAAAATTAATATGTGCAAATAAATGATGTTACTATTACTTAACATTAATCAAACCTTCTTTGGAATCATTAAATGACAGTACCTCGCATAAACCGTTTATCCGAAATATGATTGTAATAAACCAAAAGCATAAAAAATACACTAAACTATAATGTGATGTCATAAATAAGATTTTCATTTTAAAAGTTTGTATTCCTATTATAATGTAAACTTTTTGGAAATGACTAGACATATTTTAGTAGGCACTTTAAAATGTAGAATATCGCATATAAGCTATCTCTCGCATAAGCATATTTGTATTATCGTAAATCGTTAAAATCAAGAATGGTACACATTTATATCATCTATATTTTTAATTTCAGGACTCTAAGATATGAAAAACCTATAATTTAATCATTCCCAATCATAGAGAATAACAATACGACATACGTAATTATTAATTGTTTGTATAGTTGTGTATTACTGTGAAAAATACAGTAAAACAGTGCCACTACTGAGTTTTTTAACGTGGGGGCCAACATTTACATTTTTAGCAGACCAATTTGTTTCCATAGTCGGGTCAAATTTCCTTTATCACAGTAAAAAAATTATTTTATTTACAAATGGCATTTAAGGCCTATAGTATAATAATAATATATTATTTTATATTTTAATAAATTAATACAATTAGAAAGTTAAAAGATGGAAATATATTGTTTATCTATAGGTTAAGTGTAGATTATATGCATGGGTACTATACCAATATTATATAGGAAGGTATATTCATGATAAATTAACTAGATGTGTAATTACAAAGTCAATTTCAGTAATTTTACTTAATTACTTTAATTGTTTGATGAACATAGAGTAAAGTTACTAGAATTTATTCAGTTTTGCGATTTTAAGTCCTTTGATAAGTTTTTATAAAAGCTCAAAAGTCATTGAGAAAAGTTAGGTAATTTTGTGATATGATATTTAATTTCGTGATAGCGGTTAGGTAATTTCGTGAGTACACAATAATTTAAATTTTTCTTTATTAATTAAGTATAACATCTGGTATAACAAAAAATATCAACACTTTTTTAGAATTCATAACTATTTAATCAGACTTTAAGTTCATAAAATATAAATATAGTCAGGCTTATAGACTTTCATTACTTTATATTTATATATATAAAAAAAAAAAACTTCACGTTTCAAAAAATCTTTAAGTGAACTCCATTGATTTTCATTGATTTTTGCTGCTTTGTAAATAGACATTTTTTGTTCATTGACCATTTTAGCTGCAGCTACCAATTCAAAATTGGCATATTTTCTGTATGAACTTTTTTTTTACATTATACTTTAAGATCTAAATACCACAAAATATTTTTAAATAATTAATAAAGTATATATATGTAATAAAATAGGATTAAGATAAAATAAAAAAATAATTTTGTAAAGTAATATAATTTCGTGATAATCATAATTTCGTGATAGGCTTCACTGCAAAAATATTTGCAGATTCGTATAGAGAAACATATTATCTTCATTTAACTACATAGGTATATCGTGCTTAAAACAATTTTTAATGTCATTATATTTAATAAAAGGAACATGATTAAAAATTTAAATTCATTTGAGGTGAAAACGTTAAGAAAATGTGTATCTGCGATAAGGAATCATAAGTTAAAGGAAGTCAATAAAAAAAACAAAAATTTTACCATTAAATCAAGCATGTTTTCTAGTTTGATATTTGATAAAAATAATTTACTTACCTCAAACACAAGTCCAGAAATAAAAATATTGGACAAGTACTCCAAAACAAATGTGCTGAACGCACTTAAAATAATGATAAAGAATGTACAAACTGATAGTAAACAATTGACGTATCACACGCACCCAACGACTCTTAGTTAATCGACAGTAGTATCCGGGGTACCATTTGACGCAATTTCGATGTTTTTGGCTAATAGGTAATAGGTATGGTCGTTACAAATGCCGAAAGAAATATCACGAACATACCTTCCTTTACATCCATAATATTATATAATAAATATACACTACTTTCATACGTATTCTATTATACGCATTATGGCTTTCATAATATATTATACATTTTATGCATCAGCAATCGTATGGCTAGCCAATAATACGCAGAAAAAAAATAATGGTGCCAAAGTACGCACCTCACCCCTCCGACGGTGAACTATAATGTACCAACAGTGAGAGATTATAGATACATTTAATATAAATAATTCATTGGGAATTTCAAATAGATACTAATACCTAGTATAACTACAAACCTAACAAATAATATCAATGTACTAGGTATGTAGTTTATTATAATCAGAAAAGAAACTAGAAACTGTTACATTTAATGATACACGATGACGCATATTTGGCTATTTTGGTTTTTTTTATAATTAGAACCTACTTGTGGATTATCTACATTTAACATTATATTATATAGTAATCATTAAACTTAATATAACTAAATAATTTTTTTTTGAGAATTTCAATAAGTTAACATCAATTAAAATGTTTGGTTCTTTGCTATTAATACGTAAAATCAAAATATGGCATATATTTATAAATTATAATTAACAAAAAAACAATGAAACAAATAAAAAGTTTTTTAAATAATAATATAAACTATTTAAATTATCTGCGTAAATTGAGATAATTCACAAAAATGACTAAACATAATAATTATTCAATTGTGTTTATAAGAAAGCGAATTTTTTTTAGATAAGCCTAAACACACCTGATCGTAAAATAATTAGTCATCACCGAGACGTCATAATATCATTTGGTATTGAATGCATATTATAATAATATATTAACAGTATAGGTACACATCATAATATTATACTACAATATTACAATATTATATTACACACCTATAAAAATAATAATTACCTTCTTTTTTGAATTAAATTATTTTTCAATAATTTATGGAAGATTTACTATGGAATTGTATATGGTATTCCATATTTTTTTTTTGTTTTAAGTACACTTCATTTACATTGAATTATTTGGAGTGTGGTACAATACATCAAGACATGCGTCTGAAGAGCGTTAAAACCACAGAGTTGCGTGACTTTTAATCAATTGAACTTTCAAAAAAAAATTTCATCTCTGAGCTCGCACATTAAACTTGTACTGTAATTGACTACTCAACCATGAGCAAAAATAACGCAAAGTAAATTTTATGACCTTTGATCTGACAGAATTTAACTCGAGTATGAAGTCGTAGATGGTCCTTAGTCCATGGATTATTGACGGTGGTAATTTATTTTTTTTACAAAAGCAAAATAATATATTGCACAAGATATACCATAATGGGGTTTAAGTACCCACGTGACTGAACATTTTTAATACTCGACTGAACTAATGTTCAACCCATACATAGCTGGTTGTCCGCTGGTACATAAAATTATTT
This sequence comes from Macrosiphum rosae, assembly GCA_016617965.1. Taxonomy (NCBI): domain Eukaryota; kingdom Metazoa; phylum Arthropoda; class Insecta; order Hemiptera; family Aphididae; genus Macrosiphum; species Macrosiphum rosae. Next base: position 13,418 of record WHPZ01590613.1, read on the forward strand.
TATATCAATACAAATGAGGATAGAATTAAATATGTCAAGTTTAAACAGTGGAAAAGGAGAAAAATGGCCAAAGACCCACATTTTACTAACAAAATCATTTTGACGGTAATCAGCTATAACTTATATTATGGAGCTAGTCCAGCCCACACCTTGTCCAAATTTCACCGGACGAATAATTGTTGTTGTAGAGATACATTTCTCGTAATTATTGTAAGTTGATTTTTAGATATTGAAAGTTTGAAAGTTCATTGATTCGATGATATAGTTAAAACTAGGTAAACTTAGGTAAGGGGGTTTGCACTAGGTTCTACACTTTCTACAAACTACACCAGACAAAAAACTAAAAATTATACCTACAAATCAAGTTCTAAAAATAACAACCTGTCTGTTGTAATTTGGATAAATTATGGAGGCTAGTATGAAGTTTGCCCCTTCTTTAAATTAATTGAAGTCACAACTCAGCTCCAAGGGGCTTACCAATCCCAAAATCTTAATTTCAATTATTTAAAAATTAAGTTCTACAATTGTTTCGGTGTAATTTGGACAAAGTAAAACCAGCCTAAATTTACACACATAAAATAATTTGTTTTTAAAAAATAACTTTTATCATCAAAGTGATAAAAATATTTTATTTTAAAATATAATAACAATATTTTATTGATTATAATCTTGTTTCAAAACATACTATATAAGTGGAAATATGGAAAAAGAATAAAAAAGCCAAAATAATAACCGTTCAATAAACTATCGCCACAATAGTTCAGACATTTCAGATAAGTCATAATTGTTTTTATGATCTATAATCAAATTATATAATAATTTATTTGGTAAAATACCACTATGCTTACAATATTCAAATATTCCTTTTTTAAAATATTTCTACTTAACTACCTAAAATATAATATTATTAGTTGGCACTATGAACAAACGCAACAGATAAAGATAGATAAATATAGACAATAATTAGTAATGATATTATTTTTAGAACTGATTAGTTAGTTTATGTTTTTTCATATTCTAATCTACTTTGGTATAACAGATTAACATTCGTAATGTCGTCGATAGTAATATGTAGGTGCATATGACCAATATAATTTGGTTTCTATTAAAAATAGACTTCCACCTGATATTTACTTTAGTGCCTACATTAACGCCAACATACAAGCCACTCCACTATTCTTATGGCAAAACACAATAAAAATAGTTCTCATGTAATATGGCATAACATAAAGGGCAAAGGAATTTTGCAATTTCAGAAGTGGAAAAGAAGTGAAAAATATGTGTAATAACTTCCCCTTTTGAATATATTCAATACACGTTTCGTGACTGTCATACAACTCACCCATATTATATTATGTTTTTCCTAAAACTGAAATTGATATGATTAGGTTGCCAATATGCTTTAGGTAGTAAAAAATACATTTTTTATGTTTGAAAAAAACTTAAAATAATCATACCTAAGCAATGTTTCAAAAATGATTATTTACTAATCATAGTAATAGGATATTTAAATTTTTCCATAAATTAATACAATATAGTGAACAAACTAAGTGGAAAAAAATAAAACAGCAACAATTGTAATTCCTACTTATTTATAAAAAATAAGAATAATTATAACAATTAAATATAAACAATAGATAAATGATTTATCACATAAATATAGAATTAACAAATAAATCAAAATTTGAGTTCAGTTTGTCATTTAATATCCAGCGTAGTAAGGATATGTGTAAGGATATAACGTGTTCGAAAGCATCACCTCTACATCAACCGTTGTCCCAAAACTCAAGGTAATTCAAAACTCTACGATAATGAATTCCTTAGTCATAAATACCAAATACCAAATAACATTGAATACCTCGGTGTAATTTTGGGCAGAAAGCTAACATGGAATCCACATATTACCCCGAACTACCACAAGGCTACCAGAGGCTAAATATACTACACACATTGATCAACTGACAAACCTCATTAAACTGAAGAGGTTCTCTCATGCTATATAATCAAATCCTACGACCATTACTCTTATATGCAGTCCCTGTGGGGGGAAATTGTGCTAAGACTCACTACACAAAATACATGTCTTCCAATCCAAAGTTCTAAGGACAATACCTAATGCTCCATGGTTTGTTCGTAATGTTGCACTTCGTAAAGACTACCAGCTGATCACATACTGTTGAGTACCTACATAAAAAAAATTAATAATCAACTTCATCAACCACATCAATCATCAGTTAAATTTTTCATATTTTTAAGTTGATATATTTTGAATTAAATGCATAATGTTTCTAATTGCTAGAAATCGATTGAGGAGAAAATCGTAGTTTCGACCAAACAAAAAACAAGTAAGTATCGTAATTAGAAGTAAATTGTTTTTTATTAGGAAAATTGATAGATACAAGCCACCGTAAATGTGTGTATATTATTTGAATTTTAAAGTATTTATTTTATGAATAATAATATAAATAATGAGTATAGACTTGTAATATTGTACGTTTCTACTTGTAATATTTACCTACCAAACTACTTTATTACAATATTATCTATATTATGGAGTTTAAATATTATTTTAAAGAATTATTTTTATTTCAATCAATGCCAATATTATTAACGTATTTATTATTAAGGTTAATTTAAGACTGAGTGAAAAATAATATTCATATTACAGCATAATCGATTCACATTTGACTGGATCTGAATATTATGCACTGCGGTCCGCGATTCACGAGTACTCAGTCTTAGTAGATAGGAATATACCTACTGCAGCTATACCTACTTAAAAAAATAGGTTTTTTGTGTTTTTTTTATGGTAATTTATAATTTAAACTGGGTACCTAGGTATTACATAATATATAAAACACTAATTATGGACATAGATGGACGCGTATCTTTCTGTTTTAATCGGTACGACAAGATAGCTATCGTCACGATAGTACTGATTTCTATAGATACTGTTGCATGTTTACCAAAATACAGAGCTCGGAAGTAATTAGGTACATCCTATATAGTAGCTGGTATGTCAGATTACTATAATAATATATTCAAACTGAATTTGTGTTTAACCGTCAAACCACCATCCAGTGCACTATATATATGACATTTGGACAAGTACATTGCACGTGCACTGTAGTAGATGTATCGATAAATCATTGAAGCCTCAGAAACAGACGTCGCTTACATTTGTATATAATATATATTTCATGGTGGGCACCATTCTGTTTGGTAAAGCCAAAGTAGCAGTATAGGTAAGTACCCAGTGTTTGTGCGTGGCAGAAGACGGGAATCCAGTGTACATAGTATATTATAATCAACTCGTAAGCTTTTGGGGTCATTTTGCCATTTCGGTTGGCATTCAGGTAAAAGGGTTTAAGTTAATGAAGAAGAAATCGACCCGGGCGACCCATGAATTCATTATTAAACTTACTAATATCGGTGGCCAGTCACCGGAGCAGTTCGATATCGGCGGCGGTGGCGACGGCGCGGCGAGGCGAGGCAAAGCCAAAGTAATGCATTAAAAGGGGATAGGGGTATTGGGGGGGAGGCGAAGTCCCTTACACCGCCACCCGGGCCCACGTGGTCGGTGGACGATAGGCAATGAAAAGGTCACTACTACTATACATATAGGACGCGTCTATATTGCCGGGGACGGTCGAGAGCACTCGAGCTGTTCGAGAAATTGATTCGGCAATAAATAGAACTCGGCCAAATGGACAAAACTCGAGTTGTTTTCACTCGCCTGTTCTGCCCGTCCCGAGGTAACTTATCGGCCATCGGTCACGTTCCAGTCGTATCCCATTGTAAGCAAATACAACTTCGACGTTGAATATTTGTCTTGAACTGAGGGCAAAATGGTTGGACAAATGATCAATACCAATAGCAAATATGTTTTGATCATCTAATCCGAGAAAACAACAATGAAACTCGGTTGTTCATTCTCAATCTCTAATATGAACAACGGACACTTCGAATTAATAGTACATAATGAGATGGTTAGTTGAGACCGTTTAAAATTGGATATTTTTTTTTTGATGTCCAACTTTGGACATTTATTATATTAAGCGTAAATTGTACAACAAAAAAATTTTCTGAAAATAATGATTATTGAAAAACGAAAGTATAATATATTAGTAAGTGCATTTATATAATATATTATAAATTATAATAATATTATAGAACTATATACATACAATTTACGTTTAGTAAAATTATTGTAAGTAGTTCTAAATTTAATTTAAGTAATTAAATTTCTCAAGCTTAAAATGGTTATAAAAAACTGAAAATCATAATTAGGAACGTGAATATTTATCCCTCCATACATGAACTTCTAAACTTATTTTCGTCCAACACATATCATCATTATAATAATAGGTATCTATTTTACTGCATAAAATGATATTATCATCCCATCGTTAATATGGCTAAATTCTAATTGTTCTTAATCTGTCAGTTTTAATTAATGATTGTACTATATTATATAATGACCACTAGGTATTTAAATAAGCTAATATGTTTAAACATTTTAAATGTACGATTTTTATATTTTCTATGTAACTATAATTTTAATGGTTGAGATGTAATAATTTATGTTAAAATCTCGTCAATAAAAATAAAAAGGTTAATATTTATTAATATCTAAAATAGCCAATAGATAACCTGCCTTCGGTCTCTATGATTTTAAATGTAATAATCAAATTACTTTCTTTGATAAATCTGAGGTTCTTAAATATAATTAAAAATTAAAAATATATACCCAGATAATTTTAATAAAATTAATTTTTCTTTGATATTAATGAATATTGTTCATAAATTTCAAGAATATTTCTTTTGACAATTTAAATAGAGACGTTAGTGCGTTTACTGATTGTGTTTATTTTTCACGATTTTCTTTTATAAATACTCTTACCATATTATAAAATAAAAAAATGTATTATTGAAATTATAACATTCTGTGGCTAAAAAAATATGATTTTAGCTACACTTTTATGAAAAAATACAAGTTTTATTTTAAGGCCATTAAAATATCAATTTACTGTATTTAGGAATTAAGTCGAATATCAATAATGCCTACATTACATACAAATAATCTAGAAAATTTACTTTGATTTGTTTTTTAATCTTATTTTTATTGAATATGAAGTCTCATATTATCAATTAGGACAAGCAACTATATATTGTTTATAATTTTGTGTAAATAACAAAAACTCATATGCATATAGAATAGTTACTGAAAATTCTTAATTGACTGTTATTCCTCCTCGTGTTAATTCGTTATAATATAAATATATAAATTATGTAAGAAACCAAAATGGTTTGTCATCATCAAAATAATGTTTATTAAAATGTCATATAGTCATATATCAATGTCATATATAGTTTACACTTTAGAATTTATTGAACCAGTATAATAAAAAAATTACCTTTTTTTTTTTTAATGTATGACCTATTATACTTTATTTAACTTTTCAAATAATTCTAGTCAACTGAAAATAGTTACGTATAATAAATCTATTTATCCAAATTCAATATACCATTTTTTCAACAAGAGTTTAATTAGTTTATGTAGATACGTTCTGCAGCTTTATAATTTATAATAATTACCAAAAATTATAGTTATTTATTCGAGTTTTAATAAACATTTTGATTTCTTAAAGAAACCAGTGTTGTAGAATTTAAACTATTTATATTGATCTAAAAACTTTAAATTCGTTTTTCTTGTTCGTGTTTTGATGAATATATAACAGGCATAGCCTCTGGGATTGCGCAACTAACAGGAAATCGTTTTCTCGATTCTATTTGCTAGGAAACTTTGATACAATAATGCCTGTTGACATTTGTATGTCACCTGAAAATGTGTTTATTAATGTTTAAGTTTCTGTAAAAGTTTACGGGTTTTTCGTTTAGTCTATTTGAAAAAAGTGTGATAAAAAACCCCAAAATGGCAATACCATTTTATATATTAATTTTTCTTTATTTTATACAATTTTAAAAAGTTTCGACTTAACAGTTAACATCAAGTATATTTTTACCACATTATTTCATTGTTTGTTTGCTATTTTTAAAATACTATATTTCATAAGAAAAAATATAATTTTCATTTAACCTTATAAATCACCTATATGAAATTGAGTTAGAAGGTTATTTATTATTATAGCCAGAGTTATTTCATTAAAAGGTAAAAACAATAATGTTGTATTTGTCTACATACTTTACGAAATAATAGGTACCTATATGTACTTATATTTTTATAAATACAAATATTTTTTTTTTTTGCTATTACTCTTACAATATTGTTTATCTGCATAAAAATATAATAAATTAAATAAAACAATTCTTATATGGCTGACATAATAGTTTGGTTTTCTAATATGTAATTAGGTCGTGTTATACTGAATTTAACATAAGGGATGCTTATATTATCCTTTAAAATGTTTACATATATAATCTGAGTTCCCTACCTAATTTATGTAATTTCTATTTTAATTTTAATAATCTTTGACAAGAGTATTTTGATAATGTTTATGTTAACTAAAATATATTGTACTGTAATAATAAGGGTGTAGCTGATGATTTATGTAAATTATGTATGTCTAAAGTTGGCTTATAAGTGGTAATATCTGTATAACTATATTATTCATAAATGGATTACTTTAGGTGCTATTCATTAAGTAAAATACATTTTTTTCATATAGGTACTCGCGTTCTTAATTATTAATGTGTGCATAACATCGTGTTTACCTTGTTGATATATTTATTTGAAATAAAACACCATCACGGTTATAGAAATATGCCTATATACAACAATATTGTCATATTAAATTGACATAAAATAACAAATTTATTTTATCATAGGCCATAGCAATAATGTTTTTTAAATTTTAAAGTACACATTTAAAATGAACATATCATTTTGTATTAAAAAAAAAAAAAACATTTTATATGTCAGAATGTTCAAAAGCCACTCTGGCCACTAACCACCTACCATACTTCATTTATAAAAATGTATTATTATCCAAACTTCGACATATTGCTTATTATAATTTCATTATAGTATTAGGTAATTACCTACTAAATTAAAATTTAAACTCTTAAGCGAAAGAATTTATTGGTTTTACAATGATGTGTGTGTTTGGTAAAATCAATAGCATAGGTATAAAAATCTTAGTGTCATACATTGTATACATTGTGTTAACTCATTAAGTGGTTTAAGTAAATTATATATATACATAAGCAAGGAATAGTTTACTTGAGTTGTATGTATTTGTATACGTTGTTTCCCATTACATTTTTATCACACCTTTAAGTATAACTATTATTTAACATAGTACATAAGTGTATTCTTAAAGGAATGAAGAATTCTTCACATCAAAAATGTAGAAATCATTAATAATAAATAAAGTGACAGAGAGTGAGAGTAGTATCTTATGATACACCATAACTTAGTTTCACTAAGTCATCATCATTCATACATTTTTTTTTCAGATTTGAAAACTGTACCAATATAAATGAAATTTATTATACTAAAAATGACAAATTATCTCATATTTTTTAAAAACAATAACAATTTCGTTTTAATCTTTTTTGGAATTAAAGTAAATTTAATTTTACAATAATTATTAACTCTATAAATTATATTTTACTGAATTGCAATACTTATTATAATATTATTTTTACCAATTCAATAAATGTTTATACTATGTATTTTTACTTCTTATTGACAACTAATTAATTATTTAAATATCTTCGAATGTAATATTTACTATTGTTTATATAATAAATGTTTACTAAATCACACTGTTTTCAAAAGTTCATTGAACATATATTTTGATTAATAAAAACACTGTTTCCGATACTTTTTCCATAGAGGAAGCCAGAATATTTACTGAAACATAATATAAAATGTAGGATACAGTTTATTTTGAACAATGTTTTTATAGTAAAAATTTATTTATTTTATACATAAATAATAATATATATTATTTATTAAAAATATTCCTTAGCATTATCCAAAAATACAAACCTATTTTCTCTGTTTGTTTGTCTATTGAAAATGTCTCAAATTGTTTTTCATATTTATTGAAACATAAACAATCTAAGTCAAGGGTTACATCACTTTATAATCTATATATATATATATCATTAAAATATGATTTACTGGTGTTTTTGAAATGTGGATTATTTTAGACACTCAGATGCCTGGCGCTATTTCAGTTTGAGCTATATTATAATATTATTATATCAACACTTGTTTTCCGTTAGTAGAACCACTGATATTCGATATTAAGCTTATACCTATTATACTATAAAACCGTTTTTAAAGGTTTTTTTCTTTAACAATAGAATTGCATATCGATTCATTTAGATAATGAAGATTCATTAATACCATAACAAACATTAAACATAAGAAAAAAATATATAAAATTAATAAAAAATAAAATTGCTTCCCTAAAATGAGGCATGACTCCAGGACATTATAATATTTCTATAGATATGATTAAATTATTAGATGATAAATAACTAGAACTATTAGTACATATAATAAACAATATAATAAATACAGAAATAGTCCCAGACAGTTTAAAAATAGCAATAATATCTACAATCTTTAAAAAGGTCTATGTAACAAAACTGAAAATTATAGACAAATAAGTATCCTGACAACTTTCTCGAAGATTTTTGAAAGAGTAATTAAATTAAGACTGACTAATTACCGAGAAGAAAATCATTGCCTACCCATAACTCAATTTAGCTTCAGAAAAGGACATAACGCTGAAGGTGCTATTGCCAGCATAACTCAATCAGTTCTTCACGCAATGAATTCTAAAAAAATACAATCGGTATAATTATGGATTTAAATAAAGCCGTTGACTCAGTATGTCATAATAAATTAATCGACTATCTAGATCAAATTGGTATTAAAATCAAAACGTTAAGCTTATTTAAATCTTACTTAGAAAACAGAACTCATAAATTCCAAATAGTCAATGTTGAAAGCTTAAGTAAAATTATGTCCTTAGGTACTCCCAAGGTATAGTACTATTTACTAATAGTTATTAAAAATTACCAAATTTCTAACTTAGTTGGTTAGATAGAAGTTAGTTTGGTAAAAATAGTAACTTAAGTTTAGAGTAGAAGTTAGAAGTAAGTTTATATTTAGTTTAAAATATTAATTTAAAAAATCATTTTTTCAAATGTAATGCATTATATAAATTAATTATTAAGTAGGTAGGTAGGTAACTAACTTGAATTATTGGTGATGATTGATGAATGAAAAATGAAATTAAACAACAGTCAACTAATAATTTGATAAAATTTATCAAATGGGTAGACAATAACCCAGGGCATGAAACCGCTTATGAAAAATTCGGTTACCTAGTCCAATATTACCTAAAAATTTTTTCGTAAGTGGTTACCGGTTTTATTGGTTTTTAGAATTAGTGGTAATTGATTACCGGTTACCAAAATGATCCCTGAAAATGTTATTACCGGTTATCGGTTTGGAAACAGTTTTAATTCTTCAAGATTACCGGTAACCTCTTCGGAAACGGTTTTTTGCATTTATTTTTTTCGGAAAATTTTAGTTTTACTTTAATTTACACAAAACAAATATCCACTTTGTAAAACGATTCAGGAACAAGCTAAATTAAAAAATAAATATCTATATAGGCATATATCTATACTTTATCATTTGAAGCTATGGATAAATATAAATTTAAATTAAATTAGTAAATTACCATAATCATCGATTGAAAAACAGTTCATGGAAAAGTGTTAATCAACAGCGTCAATAACAATAAAATAAAATAAATAATAATTATCTTATATGTTGTATAGTATGTCCATGAACCAATGAATCTAACTTAGTATCTACGATTGGTGCTTATTACTTATTATTGCAGCTACAGACAGTATACCTACCATATTTAATCGTACTTATTATTAAATTACATTTATTATCTTGTAAATAAAATTATCAATCAAAAAATAGGATACAATTTCCCAAAAAAATAAAGTATAAAAATATATAAATCAAATATAACGTTTTTTTTTTTGGTTAAATTTAACGGTTTTTAAAAAAGGTTACCGCTACACGTTACCTCTTAATTGAACTTGGTGGTTACCAGTAATTGTTAACCGCTTCTCAAAATTCAAACTTACAAGCCGGGAAGCGGTTACTAGACCCAAAATTGGTCATGGTAACCGGTTTCCTTTAAAAACCGGTAAGTGTTTTCAAGCCCTGCAGTGAATAACCTTAATTTTTTGGAATATCAGTCATTAGAATAATAGAATACAACAAAATAAGAATCACTCAATAAATGAAAAAATAATTGTTTCTTATAAATTTAAATAAAGTAATATTTAATAAATTATACTTGTCCAAAACTTTATTTTTATATATCGAAATACTCCAAATAATTCGGCTGCAACTTGTTTGCGCACAATCTATAATTTTTACCTGTAAAATCGAAACTCGTTTGCGCACACGGTTATATTAAATGTACAACTGGTTATGTGCACACGAAAATAATTACCTTGTAGTAATATAATAAAATCTAGTTGTTGTGTTTTATTATATTAAATAAATATCATGTATTAATTATTAAATTATTAAGACTCTCATATTAAATAATAACACTGTCCACTTATACCTATAGTACAATAGATACTAATATGAAATCGATACCCATCACTTCCACGGTTCATACTTCATTGTAAAACTGAATTTTGGTAATTTGGAATCTCAATTATCCATTTAACTATAATAATTGTACACAACCATTCGGACACAATAATATTATCAGTATGAATTAAATATTAATGCAACTTCTCAGTTCTTATCGTAGTATAAATTATGTTTAATCATTGTGTTGGCAGTTTTCTTGCGATGGTATAATATATTGTGCTGTTAGTTTTGATATTATTAGAGTGAATAGATCAACTATCAAACTCTTAGGTAAGGACATTATCTGTGCTTAAGCGTCAAAGATTTTTTGATATTTTAATTTTCAAGCAAGTTATGACCATGGAAATTTTACAAATTAAAAAAGCTCATATTTCGCTTGAAAATAAAAATATTGAAAACTCGCCGACGCTTAAGTACCTACAGATAATTTTCTTACCTAAAAGTTTGATAATACCTAAGTCAGCTCTCTCTTATATCTAAACTAAGAGCATTGAAACTACTAACTAGTGAATGGAAATTTGCTATAATGTAAATGTGTAAGAGTAAGACAGTCATATATAAATTATATTATAATATTTTAATTATATTATATTATATAATATAATATATGTCTCAGGACTGTCAAATCTCCACATTGATGGTAATCTATACTCCTAAGCAGATGATGATACAGCTATAATTGTGTCCGGTGACTCTTGGGATTCTGTAATACAAAAAGCAGAAAGCTCTTTAAAAAAAAAAATTTTACATGGTTCTCAACAATAACTTAACATTAAATAATAATAAAACGGTCTTCGTAACTTTCTAAAATGCTACAATAACATCACCAAACTTTTATACTTTAAAAGTCCATGCCCCAACATGAAAATACAACATATAATGTAATTGTCCTAACATAAATAGAGTTTAACATACAAAATACTTGGGAGTTATATTCGACCAACATCTACAGATATACATATACATATCTTAGAACTTCATTTAAAATTACGCAAATTATGTCCTGTTTATAATATGGCAAAACAATTTATATATACTGGTTAAAGAATACATCCTTTGCCCTAAGTGATTAAATGGATATTTTATATTTTTTTTTTTTAGTTGAACTTAAGCTCGGCGACTATGGCCATTAGCTGTATGGTTTTGTAGGTTTTTATGTCGGTAGGAGGAGGAAAACGTGTTTGTTGGGTTTCGCAGAATTTTTGATTGGGCACCCTTAGGTATCTGCCATACCCGGGTGAGGGATGGTGACACTTGTTGTCCGGACACCGTGACTTGTCCGAAGAAAAATGCCACCCATGACCGAGGTATCGGCCACTCCGTCCCCAAATATTATATTTTATAAATAGCATACACTATAGGTACATAACTTTTATATTAATTTTGTTTATAATTACTTAATTAATTTTTATTATTATAATCATTTTATATATTATATATATTATTATTATTTATAACTACTATTATATTCTTATTCTTCTTGTTATATTAATTTTTTTTATTTTAGAGACTCGTCTTTCAAAACAATGATTTTTATCCTTAGTGATGGATGAATCAGTGTAAAAATAAAAAACTGTAATCCAATTTTTGTAAACACTAATACTGCTAAATAAATAAAGATTATTATTACCCGAAAATACAAACCAATTTTCTCTGTTTGTTTATTTATTGAAAATTTTTCAAATTGTTTTTCGTATTTATTGAACCAAAAAATTTAAATCAAGGGTTACATCACTTTAAAATCTATACACAACTCATTTGAAATATGATTTACTGGTACTAGTTTTCCATTACTATAACTAAACTGATATTCGATATTAAGCTTATATGTATTGTACTTTAAAACAGTTCTTAAAGTTTTTTTTCATTAACTATTAGAGTTGTATATCGATTCATTTAGGCAATCTAATTATTACATTTATTAGAAAAAAAATTGCAAATAAAAATCTATAAAAATAATCAAAATGTATGTTATATACAGATAATACTGCTGTTATTGAAGATTAGCTGTTTTAGTTTATCAGAAAGTCAATACAACAATAGATACCCAACATGAAACTTTTATATTTAATGTCTTCTATATTTGTTCAAAAGTCTTAGAGTTGTGCTTGAAAACTTGTAAATACTTTTAATTTAGTTTTAAATACATGTATTATGCATTGTACGTAAATGAATTGATTGAAAACTTAGTTATTTATATATTAATTATTAATTTTCCTAGTATGTATAATTTCTTCCTTAAATAATATCGTTGAGAAAAATTACATGGGTAAAATAATTTTAGGAATAAAAGTTATTTTAAATTTAGGTTACTACACAAAATGTATTTACAACGGAATTTTATCATCTACACATATTTTTTTTATAATCAATTATTTTATTAACTAAAAGTTATATCATTACTGATTTAGTTTCATCAGTACTCAATAATACATTTGAAACTGCACTTTCATCCATGCATCAAACCTTACACATCGAAATAAAAATTCGTAAAAATGATTAAATTATAATACCGTGGTCAATGGTTCTAAAAGGATTACTTCTTTCTTCAATATAACAGTTATTTTTGAATATTTTTTGAGAAATTCTCAATTGTATTCTATAAATAGTTAAATTATTTGCCTATTACTATTATATTATTGCACACACATAATAGTACAATTGTATTTAAAATTGAAATATGTTATATTCACAATGAATAATCACATTTTAACAATAGTTGAAAAAAAATATTAATTGCAATCAAAGTGATTACTTATATTATAGTCTAAATTATACTAAATATATAATTATGATATAAAAAATATCAATATCAATAATAATAATTATAATAATAATAATAATAATATAGTTCCATTGTTGAATAGTGAATCGTAATTTACATCCCTAGTTGATATTATTATTAAAAAAAAAAATAATGTACTACTATGGACATAAATATCCAAGTAAAAAAAATATACAGGTATTCTGATATGCTGATATATCTTTACATTACTCTTCATAAATCAATACAACTAACATTATTATTTTATTATTGCACCATTGATAAGCCATTGAATTCATAAAACAAACTTGAGTGAAACTCAAAAAATACTATTAAGTATTAATCTGGTTTTATACTGCTCATGAAACAAGCTATGAATTAAAGGTTTAAAATTTTATTGATTATATACGACTGTTTGAAATAAATCAGTTTCATATATGAGTATTATAAATAAAAATTATCTATAAACTGACTCTAATAATTCGTGTTTAGCCTGAAGTATCCCTCTTTGGGGGTTAATGTTTCTAAAGTCAAAAGTTCTCCTACAATTCGGTATAATTATATATAAATTTAGGTAACTAATTACAATATTTAAAAATATTTATAAAAATGATTAACATAATATAATATATTGTAAAATATTAAATATATGTACTCCAAAATATATGTATATTATATATTTTCAAATTCCACACGTTCTATGATGAAAATCAAAGATATACATTTTTTGTAGTCCATAATATTAGATTCGGAAGTAAAATATTATAAAATTAACGACACGTAAAATTGAATGTTTTAAACTATAAAAACTAAAAAAAATTCAAAATAATAATTACCCATTAATACCTTTTTGAATGTGTTTATTTATATTTGATTTTTATTATACAAATGATAACATATACATATCTTCTATACGATAAGATTAAAAGATTTACTGAGATAATTAGTTTTTTAACATTAGAGATATGAATCTTTATCATAATATAATAACAAATTTATGTATCAATTATAATAAAGCTAAATTCATAATTATATCAACGAGAATATCTAACCATTTTAAGAGATCGTTATTTTTTTTATCATTAATTGGAATGCAAAAAATGTATGGATGTAGTTTAGTGGAAAACAAATGAAAATATAGGCGATTTAATTTTTATCTAATGGCATTTTTGGAATGTACATATTGCAGGTACCTGGCTTTGTTTTCATCCAAGAATGTTGTGGTATTTCTTTACTTACAATACCTATATATTTTTATTTATAATAAGTCGTTTACAGTATTGTTTGGATGATCCATCATACAAAGTAACTTTTTACTAACCAAACTTAAAAGTATTGCGATGAATAAAATAATATTATTCTTATACTTACAAACTGTTTATAATTTATATGTATAGGTACTTTAAGTGAGACTTGGTTGAGACAAAATGTGACTGTTATAAAGATGATTTTATAATAATATTAAGTAAAATGAATTATTGATGCAGCCTAATATGATTATTTTATATTAATTGTAAAAAAGATCTGTTACCCCAAATTATAAAAATGTGAAAAATTGACAGTCATTATTTTATTTTAGTAAAGTTGAGTGTAGATCAAATTTAAGATTTATCATATACTAGGAAAACAGAATCTACTACGAACGAGCACGCGTGCACCTATCTAAAAAGAATATCCATGATATAGAATTTTTGAATTATTTAAATTTAATTATTTTACATGACAATATTATAAGAAAATCTCATCATTCTTGGTTAAACGATTATTTACCATTTTTCATTTCTTGTTATTTTTGAAGACACGAGATGATATACGCATTTAAAATATATTATGTCTGAATGAGTTTAAATCGTCTGGTGTACATAATATCCATAATACAATGAAGTATTTTATATAATATTATAATAATTATTTTGTTATTATATATTATTAACGTAGGTACCATCACTAACAAAATATACCATAATATAAGAAGGTACAATAAATATATAGGTAACACATAAATTATATACCAACTTTTAGTGGTACTCGTGTGAAATGGTACAGTCGTTACTTTTTAAATTATTAATCAAGAACCTACCTAGTAAAAAAAGATGTTGATACAACCAAACACTGCGTAAAAAATAATATATTAGTTGTGACACTGGTTTAAACCCCAACGTATAATAATTCCTAATAAATACTATTTTTTGTGTACAAATAATTTAAAATATAACATGGCGAAACCACTGGGAAAACCAAAAAAATAAATCTAAATGAACCGAAACTAAATATAATACCATAGCAGTCTGCTGGAACATCTAGGAAAATAGAGACAATAATCAACAGATTGAGGCTTGGCCACACCCAGCTAAACTTTATTACCTAATGGGAAACAAATATCCGACAACCTGGATTTCGTGTGTATAGTGACAGTAAAACTAATTTTTACGGAATTCAAATTCTATGAAGATGCAAGACTCAAGCACATAATTAACTCAAACTTATATGTATCTATATAGGACAAGACATATCGAGTTACTTCATCTCCTTCATCAAAGAGACCGGGAATTATGCGTCGTATCATATTTTATTTTATTTTTATTTATAATATATAATAATATGTTATACTCATGTTTTATTCTATCACTGTTGCATGCGCATACAACGAATATGGGTACCTCTTCCCCCAAGCTAGAGGGTATCCACACTGGTGGACCTCCCTCCTCAAGCCATTCATGTTGTTGTTGTTTCTTTCATTACCAAATTTACAATACATATTTATTGTATATTATATAAAATTACAGATTGTAAATATTCTATTTTATCTAATAAAAAAAAAAAAAAAAAGTGCCTCTTATACTAAGAACAAATGTAAGTACCTACGTATTATTTAAGTTATAATTAATTAATACATAGGTACAAAATAAAACTAAAAACGTCAATCATTTTCCAATTAACTACCTATTTTTAAAACACTGAGTGACTACTGACTGGTTAAGTCTAATGTCCAATTCTAAAACATTTACCAATACCATTGTTACGGTCGCAGTGTGTCAATGTACGAAGGATGTTTCAAAAATAATTCCATACACCTGCAGTATTCAGTTAGTAAAAATACAACGACTCAGAAGATTCATATTTACTTATTAGTGAGTATTATGACACATAATATTATGGCAGAAAAATGTACAACTTGCAATAGGTATGACAGTATTGGTAACTCTATAAAAATACATAAAAATAATAATAATATTGTAAAGTATAAAATATGTTGAAGGAAATGTGAGTATCAAGAATGTGATTTATATTGTCTACGAAAATTCATTATTTATTTTTAAAATTAAAACATTATGTTATACTGATTTAAAATAATCGTATTTACGAAGACGACCGTTGTAATTATTCACGAAATATACATTATACTGGGTGTCCCACGAGGATTTATCTATTGCGATATCTTCTGGATAATAAATATATCATAAGACATAAATCTGTTTTTTTTTATTATTATTAATATTATTATTATTATTATTAGGCTCAAGGAGACACGGATTACATATATTTTATTTTTGAATTTAATTTAATTTTTTTACAAAAAAGTTAAAAATGTATTTTTATTTTTGAAACAATCGAAGATATCCATGTTATAGAGTTTATTTTTCTGAATATTTTGACCTTTCGACAATTTATTTTCATTAATTTCAATCAATTTTTTTAGTTTATACTTAAAACGGCTAAAAACTTTGAAAACCGCTACCATGCAATGGCCAATGGTATATATATACACAATTACTTTTGGGTGATGTTATTATTATAGAAGGCTATATTCACCTAGTTTCCGGGGTTAAATATTATTTTAAATCCGATTTCTTTGATAAGCAGTGATACATTTTTTGTTGAATATACCAAAATGCGTCTTATATTATGTGTAGTGCACTCACATTAATTAATATAAAATTATAATATATTCATTCTTTGTTATGGTAATTATTACTAATTTGTATATGTAATGTCTACTAATTAATATTTACAGTTATGTTTTAATTGTTTTTAGTTTTTAATTTTAAAACTTTATTTTACTTGGTGGCTGTAGATGATATCATAATCTGGCAAACACAGTTTACTTATTCTCCAAAAAATCAGCCACAGTATACAAAAGTTTTTTTTGTTGTAATTTATAACCCTAAAATTAATTATATTTTTAAAAGTATACTTAATTCTCAATAAGCTAGTGATAATTCCTTAGCGACTTTAAGTTTAATTAATAAAGTTACTAATCTTCATGGAATGTGTTTACTGTTTATTCTAACTGAACGAATATATTTTAATAAATTTGGCCAAAGTTGTGACAATATTCTCGTTAGAAATTATAATCGTGGAAGAAAACTAATTCGGTCGTTAACTTTAAACTTTTGTACGGATCATTAATGGATTCTACTTTTCATTTATTATGTTATAATAGTACTTTTTTTAAAGAACTGAAATGCAAATAATAGGTATAAACTACTATTGTCTTAGTGAGGGTTGATAGAACACAATTGTACTTTTGCATATTTTAGTATTGTTTACGAATAATGGACAATTATACTTTGGAAGGTAGTATCTATACCTACTTCATATCTACTATTATTTTATACTAGAAATATAGAATTAAAATAAAATTTTTGTAAATCATTGCACTGTCTTGAAAACCAATTATGTCAGATCTCCATGTCGTAAAAAAATATCTGTTTTCTGGAAACTGCAACGAGATAATATTATACTATTTTTAGCTTAGTTATAAAATTAATAATCGACAATTAATACAAATTGTATCCGTAAGTAGTCAATATTTAATCATTTAATAGTGTAACTGGTTACTCCGATAAAACTACACATAAGATTAACTCCATTCTGTACCTATAGATATTTTTTAATTATATATAGTTTCAAAATATGTATTTTAAATAGTCAAATTCATTATTTATTTTTTTTAGTAATTAATATTATAATAATTAAATCATAATTACCAAGAGTTACATTTTTTAAATAATTTTAAGGATAACAGGGACGTTTCGCTATGAACAATTTTCATTTCATTATTCATATTATAATTAAATCAAAGAAACAAAGTCCCTTTGGTTGTCGATTTTTTTTTTGTTAATTAAGAAATTGGGTTAATCTTTATTAGGATTCATTAATAAACAATGTATTCATATTTCTATCGAAAATAATGTGCTTTGATTATTTTCGGCAGGGAAGGCTTATTGCAATACTAAATGAAAATTTAACGTTAAAAAAATGGAAAGACGTATCCACATATTATTATATAGTTATTATGTGTTTACAATTTATGTGTAAATTATAAAAATATTTATACTTTCTAAATAAGGACTATGGTTAGTATTATATTACTATACTTACCAATTTATGGCAATTTAATTTAATAAATAGGGTCTGGAATAAATTGCAAATATAAATGTACATAATATCCTTTCGAATACGCAATTAAAATTACTGACCAATTTTCTAATATATATATATATATGGAGATATTTTTTTCAATTTACTTACCGTAATTATACATTAATAATATATTATTAAATAAAAAATAAATTACAATTGAAAGACAAATAAATGTACTTATTATTAGTTATTAGGTTTTGGTAATGTTTGCACTAAAAATGTTCGAAATGTGCATGTGAATAAGTAATAATAAATACCATAAATATGCAGCAAAACTGATAAGAAGATAATGATATGGATATGAAATTATGCCTTTACTTATATGATAATTGATAACTAAAATGTGTTAAAAATGCTTGAACTTGTTGAGTTCGCATTTTTTGTATAAATCTATATTTTAGATACTTTTAATATTCTCCGATGGTTATAACATATAAAAAAATAAAAAATTTTAATTTTCAATCATAATTTATTAATACATAATATAAAATAACGATACAGCAATTGAAATACATTTGCAGCACAGGTGGTCAAGGTTTATACTGAAATAGTTATCTAATTATATTATATTATAGGTAGTATTTAGTAGTGATAGTGTATTATAATACACATAATATAAAATTGTTTAAAATATCAGTAGTTTACTATAAAATTATTTTGTCGCTTCCTTTTTCTAATAGTGAATTGAGCTACACTCAAAAGTAAGAATTTTTTTTTTATTTAATCGATATAGCGAGAATGAGTGAATTTTAAGGTGTTACCTGCTAAACCTGCGTATCTACGTTGAACACAGGAGTGAGGTGGAATGAGAATATTTTGTTAGTGTCTACTCACTCACCTCTCTCTCGTCCTGGACCGTATTCATCGGACACTTAGCGTTAATGGGGCTTCTGAGATGAACCAAATGACTGTGTCCCGATTACGCGCAAAGAAGGCCGGAAGGCATGGAAGGAGGCTTATTCTGGTGCTAACAAAAGCACCGATGGTATGAGCAGATGCGGGTGGAGAGTGGAAAGAATGAGCAAGCGATGGCAAGAAGGTCAGAACGATGAAAAAAAAAGATTTTTTCAATGGGGTAGAAAATGTCATTGGATTGTGAGGATATTATGACGGTGGGGCGGAAAACCCGTTAGAAGGTAGGCAGAGTGGAAAATCTGAGTGCGAGTATTCGGTGCTGGGACAATGGCATGGCCTAAGTCCTTATGGATGGTGATGCAAAGAAATAGAGGGATGAAAAATAAGAGAAAAAAATACAATTCCAACATTTTTATACCTGAGGGTGAAATTTTAGAAGAGGAAACTGGACGTTGGAAAAGACGGAGCCGAGACATCACGATCCATTTAGTTGTTATTGAAATCGTTGTCTATTCGTAAAGACAATTTTTTTCGAAATTTATATTTTAATTATTAAATAGGTACTGCTAAAAACGTATTTTTATAATTGTGTGGTTGTGCTGCTATCTGAAAATGCTGTTGCAATATTTATTTGGTAAATCATTCTAACTCGTTTGTTTTTTTTATCCTAATAAGACTATGGTATAGAATAATGAAACAGTTAAATATGTTTACATTAAAAGTTAATTATTACTTATAATAGGTAACTATATTATATATATATATAATATGCCTATATATATATATAGGCATTCAAATTTTACTAGATTTTTACCGGAATTATTTTTATAGTCGAGAAAATATTAAGTCAAAAACTAAGAAACACTAATATTAATATACAACAGTATCTTATTGAAAAAATGATACAGGTACTTGAATTATAATTATAATTCCAAAACTATTGTAACTTCATTAACTTTAAATCCTGATATAAAATTAATGATAAATATATAGGTACTTATTGTTCAAATCTATAAAAATGTTTTAAGTTTTCGTACATTAAATAAAAAATATAAAACATA
>WHPZ01590613.1:34255-82933 GCA_016617965.1 Macrosiphum rosae
AAAACATACACATTAGATACAATAAAGAAAATTGATGAACTCAATGAAAAATATTTTAAATTATTTAGTTGAGAAACTATTCTGAACTCTATGAATTTTTTTATAGTTTATTAGAATAACAAAAAATAGCATCTTATCTAATTAAAAATAATTAACTGTTTTTTGAAAAATGTATTCTTACACAATGTATTGCATTATTGTTACCAGCCACCGTTTTTTTGTATATCTAGATAATAGAGTAATATACCTATTACTATATAACCGGCTGTGTTGTACAATCAAATTGTTTTATTTTTTTTTATTTAAATTAATATTATTACTTTTTCGACATAAATATTTAATTTGTTCAGACTTTTTTTTTACTTTTAATATTTTCACGAACGAAAACCTTCCTTTGTTAACAGCGTTCCGGTACATTGCCCGAAAATCGACGGAAGTGTTCCATACGGCCACAAGTACGTTTGTTTAACACTACTTAACGCATTGTTGTATTAGGTTTTCATTTTATTTTTACTACGGTTGTTGGGTGTTGCGGGTGATGCGGTGGTGATGGTGGAGAGGGGAGAGGGTTTGAAGGGAAATGAATTGGAAAAAAAGGTCGGAAAAAAAACGTGAGAGACAAACACGGTGTGGTGATGGTGGAAGGGGGGTAGAGAAAAACAATACGTTACAACGAAGGAAAAGAGGCTGAAGTAGTATTTTTATTAGCAGTCTGAACGCTCGACCCTGGGAGCTCGGCAAACATATAACGGTAAGGGATGGTTGTGAGGGTGGTGGTGTGATCGATGGTGGAGGGGGTGGAGGTAGGAATAGCGTATTACGGGTGCCAAAGGTGGGCGTGAAAGGGACACATGTTCGGATAAATATTTATAACCCGGCCTCGTTTTACGGAATTAGTCGGTTATTTATCGGTCACCGGGCTATTGGTTTCCGTTCGGATGTTTAAACGAGGGGAGACTACCGGTGGTGCGTGAGCGTCCGCCGCGGTGGTCCTTATTGCAATATTCTCTGATGCCTGGATACGTAAAAAAAAAAAAAAATGCAACAAAAAAAATATATTAAATAGATATATAATTTTTGTTCACAGTCGTATAATAAATGTTATGTATATCTGCTTATTCGAGATATTTTTTTTTACCATACCTAACAAAAACCAAATTATAAATTAATTTGGGGTAATTTCGCCGGGATGAAAATGAATCACTATTTAATCCGTTTCAATTATTAATGGTGAATGGGAGGGTAACGCGGTAACGCGAAAAAAGGAGCATCTGCGAAACCGATAATAATTCACACGCAGACGTTTTTCGGTCGAAGGCGTGAATTAATATTTTGAAATCACGACCGAAAGTAGAAGATGAATAACAACGCGCTAAAACGCTATAAATTTATGTATGCATGTCATGCAAAATTATTATCATTTTAAATTATTAAATTCACTGAACACGTGCAACTATGTTGTGGTAAGCCGTTTTTATCATACAATTATACTACTTAAATTGAAAGATTTACCTATTAACATTTTGTAAATACGATTAAAATCTAACAAATCCAGAGAAGTAGCTAAGCTGTATAGTAAATTTATGAATGCAATTCGTCATTGAGTTTATCACTGTATAAAGTATGTATAATGGATGTATTAAATTTGAATTCTATACTATAAATCATTGAATACGAAAAAACGGTTCTTACCGAAGACGGCGACTATATTTCTAAAAATATTTTATTAATTATTTATAATTTATACAAGTAATTTATTTTTCTATTGAGGTTACCATAATATGTATTTTAAACTAAATTTTTGTAAAAAAACATCATATAATAATATGATATTATAACTTTATTAATTATCAAATTATATCATTGTTATTAACTTTAAAAGTGAATCCTACGTACAGTATAACAGTAAATGTAAAATAGGTTCATGGTATATAATATATTATATGATATTTCTTAAAACTATCGTTTTATAGGCACGATCCTATACATTTTCTAAATCTAATAATGTGTACGAAAAATAATTATATATTATACAAAATGGCTAAATATTTCAAACCCTCATGGGTAATATTTTTTTAAATTGCAAAATTATATCTACAATGAGGGAAAATCGTTATTTTTCATTTGAATATACAATATTTCGTTACAAAATGTTCTGTCTTTGTATTATGAATTATTTATATTTAGAATATTGATAGCGATTCGGATACTTAAACAAACATTCTGCCCTGGATGTGAATTAAAGTCCTCGAAATTTGAATGCACTTTGGCTATACACTTATATTGTCTAAATAAAACCACTCGATCATTGCCATTGAAATATCGTAGAACATTGTTCGTAATTTCTTTAGAGTTCTTGATAAAATGTCAGTGTTTGGCATTAACATAAATGTCAAGGCATAGAATCCCATCTGTATACATAAAAAAATATTTAATAACAAGACGATGGTCGAAAAGTTCACTGCTCGTTTGAAACCAACTTTTGTTAGTTTGTTAGGAATTATAATTATTATTCATACTATGTACTACTGAACCAAAGTTACGCGTTTTATAAATATTTTGTTAAAGTTATTTGTATTCGTTTATTACTTAGGTATAGTATATAGACTATGGTATCATAATATATATAATTACTCCTAGACAATAGTTGTCCAAGTTAGTGTTTTTTATTTACATAACGTTCTATATTTATTGTGTTTTACAAATTACAATCAGATATCAATCCACAGGTTACAATTAGCATATTGATTGATATATTTGTTATATTATACAATAGGCGGTACTAATTGAAGGATGATGTTGAAATCTTCTTAATCGAAAGAGAATTTTGAAGTTTGGAATTTTTATGACTAGCATTTTATGTCACACTTTTTTTTTTAAAATTATCATTAATTAATTTAGTGGCAAATGTTCGTTTGAAATTGATTATTTAAATACAATTCCTACACGGTTACTAGGTATTTATGTATATACAAATTATCATTTATCATATAAATTAGCAATTACCTATATCGAATCAAAATAATTTATTAATTTATACATTTAAACCACCGACCCATACAAATATTATTTAAAAATAATTAAATCATAATAAAATACTTAATTTTATTTATTTATTTGTTTTATTGCATTTTATCAATAAGCAAAATACCTGAAATATTATTTACTTCACATAACATTTATAACAATATCTCAATAAACATTTATACATATTTTATATTAATTTAACATATTACAGTTTAAACAATTGTGTAAAAATGCATACAAACAAGAATTAATTCTAAACGAACAAATGTTTCATAAAATACTTAACGTGTAGGTACAAATTATTTATCTGATAAGAGTCATCTTACAATTTTCCTGACTGTAATATTTTTTTTTTAAATAAAATGTTCAAGTTTCATCCGTCAAAATCTGGCGTTTATATTCAAACGAGCAGGTGCAGGTGGGTATGGTGTAGTTATTTGCAATTTCATTTATTTTGCTTCACTTTTTAAATTTAATTTTTATAATTTAATTGTGTTACACGGCATGTTCTTTTTTTATAAATGGTTGACATTTCCAATCCTCTTCAATTTTTTCATTTTTAGAGAACTATTTGATTGTCATAAAATTTTTTTTTTAACATCGTTATTTTTATAGTCAACAGTTATTTTACAAAAGTTTCTCAAATATTAAGGGAAATCAAATAAAATGAATTCAAACCGTTTTTTATGAAGGACTTTTCTAAGGACTTTTTTCTAGGATATAAACTCGTATTATTTGGATAACTTATTACCAAGATTATCATTTTTTTTTGTTAAAAGCTTATAATAAAAAATTACCAATGTTAAAGTGAATGATCAAATACACACAATCGTTTCATTCTACAAACATAATTTACCATAATAACCTCACCTGTCCAACCTACTCAATATAAATAATTCCCATGATAATATAATATAGATAGTTGTAGGCGGTATTATTATTTGGCTTTATAATTTTACCTACGCTTATAACAAGTTATAAGTTAATGCAATTATGCAGTAAAAATAAATATTCTCTATTTATTTATATTGGAAGTCTAAATAAAATTGATTCATAGAATATTATATTTAGCTGGATTGTACAAAAAATACCTGCTTTCATTTATTACTATAATTGATTTATTTCAAGCGAGTTTAATTAATGTGGAAACATGGACTTATAGTGAATTTTGTATTCACACTTAAGTCTTAACATAAACTGATAATAAGTATAAAACATTTCAACGATTATTACTACTTCTAAAATATTATTATGTACATGCGTATTTTTCTCACGAACAAAAGACCTTATATTATTTTTGGAACTGGTATGTGCTCTATTGTAAATATTATCCAGATAGAAAATTTCCCGATTTTAAGTATAATTTCGACTTATTTAATATAATTATTATATTCCATACTTATTCTGCAATATATTTTTATACTCATAAAATAACTTAAATTAAAGTCTAGAGAAGATATTATTATCGATAGCATAGGATACGATAGTGGTTTTATGGTGTTTTTCAACGAAATAGAAACAAGCTCTTATTTAAGTACTAATAAAGTTTATTTTAAAACCATAAAACGTTTGGTCGTAAAGAAAGAGCATAAAATATAAGAAAGGTTTACACCTTTTGTTAGCTTTAGCATTTAATATTATTTTTACGTTGGAAATCATTTTTCCTTTTCATTTTCATTTTATATTTATTGTATATCCACACTAAACATAATACTACATTGTTTGTATCGAAATGCTTTGTATTATTAGATGTTATATAATATGTTAAGTTAATGCAAGTGGAAATTGGTTATTGATTATAAATTTAAATCAATACTAAAATTTAAAAAAACCATAGTTTTGTAGTATCAAATTAGAAATTAGAAATATGTACATGATTTCTGTGAACATTTTATAAATATAGTAAGTTTTTAATTAAACACAGCTTTCTTCATTCAAAATAAAGTATACACTCGTATTGAAACACTATTTCTAACTATTTTATTGGCAAAGCAGTATATTTAGTAGATACCAATAGTATTGTATTCTATTGAACAGAACTTCATCAGAAAATACCTACCAAAGAACTCTGTCAATTTTCATCGGGCACAATGTAAATGGTCACATTCACAAACAGTGTAGAATTTCGGTTTCCGGGATAAAAGTAGTTGCGGGACAAGTATTTCTTTGGTCTCAATGATAAGTGGACCCTATTACCTGGGGAATTCCAGCGAGGACGGTGAAAAATGGACGGTCCGCCATCCCTAGTGGTGAAGTTCGAGGGAAAACGAGGGGCACAAATAGTGGTTTGGATTTTTCTTCGCCGCCAGAAACACGATCGACCCTTATATGCGTATGTCAGGTACAACCGCAGAGACACGGGTTAAGAAGGGACAGTCAAATGTTTAACAATGAAGAACAGAAATGTGCGATCAATAGCAGGAGAACGCCTATGTGGTTTAAAATTTAGTGGCTCTTTTCGAGTTAATATAATAAAAAAAAAAATATTAATAACAATCGAATTATTTGCCATAAGTACTTAACAGAAACATATAATCTTTGTAAATCAAAACTGACTAGACTATTTTTATGCTGGTGGAAAATAAATTATGTCGTTGTAAAATAAAATGTGTGATTTAACTATCATTAAGTACTGATTATTTCTTTAAAGTAATTAAAAATTAACAATCTTGAAAATAGGTAAAAATATGTTTTCATTAGATTTATGTTTTTATGTTTTAGTTAAGTGTAGAAATTTAATTTTGATTTAATTTATTTTTGTCTTATATAAGTTTTAATGATGTTAATAGTAACGTACCTGTATAGGTAACTAACGTATTAAATTGTATTATATTAAATGTCTACGTATTTATTATTTAATTTAGTTAATAACATTGGGGCGAATAGGAGTGATGGCTACTGCTAAAATTTGATTAATGGAATAAACGAACTATAAAGTTTAAATCAATAACTCGATTATTTTAAAAGTTATTTTATGGTTAGGGTAGCGTTTCATCTTAACATCAACAACATTGCACGTATAGTTAATGTCTTTGTTGGAGAACTTCAAATTGTATTAGTACTTTAATACTTTATACTTAACAGTATCGCCACACAAACTATCCGGTCGGTTGTGCTAATGGAACAAGTAAATGTTTAAAAAGGAAAAACGTTTACCAAAGTCCAAAAGGGTCGACAATACAATAATTTACATTTTCAGTTAAAGAAGCCGACTAATTGTGCTGAAGTTTATCATCCTTTAGTACATTTGGTCGCCGTATTATAACTTATAACGTGCGTATCATGACGAGTAAGACAAAAACATTGAATGTTGATGTTTATAATAATTCATTCCCCGATAATGACGCTGTGATGTTACTTAAATACAGTTTCTTGCACACGCAGCTATATTAGGTATACAAGGCAATATTCTTTAAATTACCCTAGAGACGTTTGCTTTTGCTCTTAGCCAATTAAAACGCTACGTAGAATTTGTTAATGTTATTATAATACTGTTTATGTGAACTGCAGGCTACGATCGTGATATCACAAATGTAAATGTGAATACAATATCCCACATAATACGTATAGTACCCATGCATACACATTTCTACATTACATCGAGCTCGTTTCTTTTTTGTCTCTTACGTTAGACTTTGCTGTCATTAAGAAAATATTATTCATATCTCACTTATGTTCAGCGAGTCCCCGGGGATTATATTTTTCAATTCAATTGTGAATGCCTAGGCAAGTTGACGGTAAAAAAATACGATAAAACGCACGCAAATGATAAAGATATTAATTTCTGTCGGAAAATAAAACGGAGTTTTCATAACTATTATTTACTGGAAAATTCCAGACGTATAAATAATAGTTTCGATAAAATATATATAATATTAAGGTTCAACATGGGGAAGGGTGAGGAAATCTGCCAGAATTTTATTATTACAAACATTTTTATCGAAATAAATAATCACTGGACCGATTTTTAATAACGCAAGTACGAAAGATATTATATCGGATTATTAGCTTAAATTTTTTCATAAAAAACAAACGTTTCTTTCTGTCAACTCTAAAATAACTATAGTAATGACTTTCACCAATAAGTGAAATTGTATCCGAATACTATAATTATATGATGTCAATCGTAATATATTTTCTACTCGTTTTTCCCTATTGTATACATTATTCAAATTAAAATATTATATTTTAATTCTCGTTCAATATTTGCTTGCAAAACAAAAACATACAGTTATGGTGGACTCAATGGTTGTAAACAAAAATAACACAAAACGCAAAACGGACTATACATAAATTGTATTTATTTGAGTCGCAACTATTATGATAACGGTCACTGGACTATAAATCTGATTTTGGCCAATATAATCAAAACGATTATTATTTCGGTTTCAAATAAAAATTACAAATAATTGACTGATACTGAGCTCCACCGAATATATTATGTCGATTCAAACAACATTAAATAATTGGTATATTATGTGAATTTGATTATTTAACTCGTTGTGCAGCTATTCTGAATTTTTAAATATAAATAGCTGTGTATTTCATATTATATAACAACCAATTTCCAGAATTTCAAAAAATCAATAAATAGTTCCGTTTGACATATTCTCGAGAAAAATTGTATTTTTATGTGCATAATTACATATGAAAGGAAGGATGGAAGCTGATCACTTTTTTTTCTATCTCGTTATAAATATGTCATAAATTCGTTATTATTATGTTTACGAAATAATATCTTGAAATTTTATCGTTGAACGTTGTTTTACTAGGAATGATAATATTATAGTTATTAATGTATCATATTTCTAGCCAACCGTATCGTATTTAATATATTATGTATATGAATTTATATAATTAGTAAGAATAAGTAATGTCTTACAATTTAACAATAATAAAAACACTACCGTTTCAAGTATACAGTTTTTGACAGTTTTAATAGTATACTTCGACTATTGAAGTAATATTTTGATAATTTCAATGCTCAAATAAATGTCTTGCAACACATAGTAATTAAAAAACATATTTTTTTTAAATGAATTGTTATGGGGTTCATTTGAGATATTTCAATACGTTATGTGTATAATATTATTATTTATTTATTATAACTAATATTAATAATTAGAC
This sequence comes from Macrosiphum rosae, assembly GCA_016617965.1. NCBI lineage: Eukaryota > Metazoa > Arthropoda > Insecta > Hemiptera > Aphididae > Macrosiphum > Macrosiphum rosae. The sequence goes on from WHPZ01590613.1 coordinate 42,410, forward strand.
TAGTTGTTTACTGAATGCTCCGACTAATAAGTAAACGAGTCCTCAAAGTAGTGATATTTTAGAACCAAAACGTCGTTTTACCGTCGAGCATTCAAGTCACAACAGTGAAACGATATAAATATAACATAATATTTATATTTGAAATATTTACTTTAATTTAATTTTTATCTTTATAACATACAATTTAAATGTATCTTTATGGCGACAATGGTATCAGTTTCTGCTTAACTTGGAACATAAGATCGATAAATTTTACTAAAAAATTCGAGTTTTTTAACAGATAATTGAGATTGAATATTTTTAACCAAATTTTAGAGTATACCTGAACAATATTTAGAGCACGCATATTATATTTTATTTTAGACCGCGTATTATACGTTTTCCGGTCAGTTTTTATATTATTTTAATATATAATATTATAATGTTATTATAATACAACCAAATTTGCAAGGCGATATTAATGATATTATAGTCGTAGTTTACTCCCGAACGTGCAGCGTATCGACCGCAATATTGGACCGTCGACAAGGACGTACTGATATTGCATAACCGAGACGCCGTCTGACCGTTGCACGTACTATAAACTCGACCGTTTTAATGGCGGTCAAAGGAGTTATTATTCACCTCAACCCAAATACATATACCACGTATCCCGGTCGTACACGGTCCAATCGTGTTGTGGTGTGTAAGGGTGCACAGGGGGGGGCGCATGTCTCTCTATACATAATGTGTATACACTATATAAACAAATACGGTGGGATGGGCACATAGACTGCAAAACAAACTATACCGTCATCGGCATTTTAAAAGAAAAAAAAACCAAGAAAATCTGACGGTAAATATAAAGTAAAAAGTTTTAGAGTGGGTCACGGAAACACATTAGTCGGAATTTCACCTCGTGGAAGGTTGAACATATAATTGGCGGCGTTTAGTCAGACATCCCAAATTTACCTACATGAGATGTTTAATCACGCATGTTTTATTGTTTTAGAATCTGTCATTATAATACGATGTATCGTGTGAAACAATGTGAATAATATTTCATTTGAAATATATTATTATAATAGTAATCATAAATAAAAATACAAATAAAATAGTGCATTAGTGCTATTCAATGTTGCGTCAGAAATACCATACGATTAACAACTACTCTGACACGACTTGTCTAAGAACATTTTTATTTACTCTGTAGACATATTATAATCTCAAACTTCAACACTCCATTAGATGAGACAGGAGTAAAATAAAAGACAAATAATAGAATATTTATAATGATAGTGAGTATACCATAGTCCATAATATTGTATGTAATGATAATAGCTATAATGCTATATAAACTAAGCTATTACCTATTTCGTTTATAGATAGAAAACCGTCGTTATTGCAATTTTCTTTTCTTTTTATTTATGGTGGTTACATTTTTTTTTCAAACTCTACTATGTATAGTGACATTTTTTTACTATTAGTTTAAATATAATATTATGTACTTTCTGAGTAAAAATTTAAATTAAAAATAAGTACTGTGTATTACCTTATTACATGCCATTAATAACAAAATACATTTTTCAAAACTCGTTTATAACAACTTAAGAAAAACATTGTTTATACAAGATATAAATACTAAATATTAATAAAGAAAAATAAAAGAAGCAATAATAATGAAAAAATATAACATTATGATCCAATGAAGCCAATACAATTCGAATGTATTTCCAGAAAATATATTACTAAAATGTATTATTCATTAAAACTTGCATAATGTTATAGATTATTTATATATTATATAAACAGAGAATTTATAAAATAACTTAAGTTAGTAGTATGAAGCAAATTATTAAAATTTAAAAATTACTAAACAAAAGTTAATATTCTAAAAGTCATTACTTATTTGGTATTGTGATATTATACATAATAAATATACATAAAATGTACTAATTATTTAAGTGACGTAGGTACCACATGTTTATAGGTGACATATAACAGACCATACGTGTTTCAAGTATTTAACTGAATGAAGAATATTTATTCATACATTTAAGATTAAATTACCTACTAAAATAATGTGGAATATTATTTTTTTGAAGTAATAAAGTTAATTGATTTTAATAGTTTAAAAATAAGTAATATAATAATTATTATCATAGCACTAATACACACACACAAACATATAAAAACATTATAAATATCAATTTCAATTTAATGTTTTATTAAAATGTTTTAAATATTATAAAACGTCTTCTAAAAATAATTTATGTCAGAGTTTCTTCTATCATAGATACGGTTATAAGAATGATTAAATACAATATTTTATTACTATTTAACCCATATTTATAAAAAAAAAATTCTATGTGTTGTTACATTTTATTCTAGAAAAAGATAAATGTGTAACTATAATGTTGTATTCCTTGATGGTAAAACTGTCGATAAAATAACGTGAAATTGATTGACTGAATGGTTAGATTTTCTAATAACCCAATAAATAGTTCTATATATTCTTAATAAAAAAAAATCTAATCTATTAGATATCTAATAATTAAACGTCTATTATTTTGTACCAATATAATACACAACAATATATAAACTTTCATAATTGTATTAACTCAAATCCGATTAAGCAGCACAAGCTGTTTTATGATTGATATAGGTACATAATACATATCAAACTAATTAAAATTTATTCCTCACGAGATTTAATCGAACTATATAATTTTTATAAATGTATAATATTATATATTATAATACACGATCTTCAGCAATTATCACACCTTGTTAATTCAACTGTATTATCCTGGTACATTTTATAATAAAAAACTTTATCATATTTTAGTTCATTATTATTTTCAAATCAATTAGGTATTTTTTGAATCTAACAGAAATTTCAATGGTAAAATAAGAAAAAATGGTAGGAGTTATTGTTTAATTTTGTAACAATAGTTTTCTGATTTTGTATTTCTGCAGTAATAATCGTATATTGAACGTATAGCGTTGATTAAGTAAAATATTACGTATTTTTCAAGTAAATAAAGGATGGTAAATTAAAAATATATTTTATGGAAGGAGACAAGTCTGATGTGATGACAACTAGATCCCTTGTGGTATAGTGAAATCTAACCCCTATACGAATATAGTTCCCTAGACGTCAAAAATCCAATCACCCTTATTACCCTCGGTTACGACTTTTAAATTGAACTCGTTCAAGTACATATTGCCATATTCAGTTATTGTATATGTTGTCACACTCAATAGTTCGTGGAATTACTTGGATATTTAATATTTAATATTTTTTTTTTTCAGAAATGTTAAACGAACAGTTTGAAATCGTAATATCCTCTAAAACAAATGACACACAGAAAGCTCATAAAAATTGTTTGCACCGTGAATAAATACAAAAAATTACAGCTTGATAATGTGAAATACTATACACAAAAACAATATATGTTAATACTTAATACTGCTGGCTAAATGTATGTGCATAGAACTTAAATAACTTAATTTGAATGTCTAAAATAAAATCGGTCAACATAGCTATACTTATTACTTTATAATATAATATATTGTTGCAATTTATAGTTTTGATAGTTTTAGATCACATAATATGTGATATATAATATATTTTCTGATATTAAATATATTTTGATGGTTAAGAATTGAATATAATAGTATTTACCTCCAATCGTTGAATATAATAATATTATATTAAGTAATAAAGGTACGACAAAAATTTTCCTATGAGCCCATATTTTAAAAACTAGTGTAAGTTCTGGCTCCACAATCGGTATAAAAAAATGGCGGTGGAAAAAAGAACAACCACGTGGTATTATACTTGTCAAAAATGATCGCCAACAGGACTTTAACGGGTTATAACCACCGCCATTTTCGTGTCCGTTAATGGTCGATTTGATATCTGTTCGCGTGATCGTTGTCCAAGTCAAATTGGCGTCATAAGTCATAGTCACGGGCGGACACTAGTCCTGCCTTCGACCATTATATCCTTTATCTATCTCACTCACACTCTGTCTTTGTTTATTTCTTTCTCTAATCAACCATATAGCTATGATACCGTGCCACTAATGACCCGTAGTGATAAAAATCGGTATTTCACCCTAGCTCTGTCGTGTTTTGCTTTTTTTTTTATTGGACGTTCTCCCTCACATATCATTCTGCCATTCCAGTGTGCTATTTTTTTCTCTATAATGAGTGAAAAACGTGGACATGCGATCGGAATATAAAAGCAGTCAGTCTAGTAAATACTTTTTATTTGTTATCTCTTTTAAGCCATTAAGTTTTCATAAATTAAACTTCAAAAAAAATTTCAATTGCATTTTTAAGTTCTGTTGGTATAAACAATTAATTTAATTATATGTTTTTTCACTTTACAATAATGGTATTCGATTTAGTTAAGAATTTAACTATTGAAACGAACATTTTTAAAGATATTATTAAAAACAAGATAATTAGATAAGCAAAATTAAATTGTTTTATGAAAATGAAAATTATTTCTAAATAATCTAAGTGAGCAGAAGAAACTGGTGCGTATAGTTCCTAAGCATATTGGTCGAAATGGCTCAAGATAAGTGAAGGGATACCTTACAATTCAAATTTCCTGATATCATCATAACATTCTTCTATTATTCATTTAACAAAAAAGTAGAGGGATGCGATCCCTCCGTATCCTCCCCGAACTTCCGTCACTACCTACGCACATATCACACTAAAATTATTATTAAAAATAAATAAAAATAGTTGTCAAGTTTACAATACCAAACTTTATTATTTTCACAACTAGATATAAGTAGGATTTCCATATAAATGTCAAATTGTCTTTGTTTGTTACAATGTAACCTATTTATCAGAGTTTTCTACTTACTAAATATATTTTAAAGAATGTGAACTATGTTATTTAAATAACTATCACAATACATAACTAATAATATTTATCACAATTAATGGTACAAAATTGATTATTATAGATTTTATTCTAAACACATTATGAAAATAACGTACTTTATAATTTATAATAATTATAACAGTTATATTTTATCTTAACATGTAAAATGGTTCATAGCATTCACTGTTTAGAAAATCTGGAAAAATTCAAGATATTAAAACAATATCTAGGTAAGAATGTAAAATTTAAGAATAAAACAAAAAAAAGGTGGGCAAGTGGATGTCGTTCTGCTGTACAGTTTCTTACATGTGGGTCACTGTATCATGGATAGGTAATTATCCATAAACAGCTCAAAACAAGTGAAAATAATTTGAAAATGTTATAAAATATAAGAATTGATAAAATAAACATTCAGTGAAATTTTCTTTTATCTACTTATTCGTTTTCGAATTACAACAAAATAAGTAAATCGCTACATGAGAAATCAAGTGAAAATCCAATGTTGTAAACATTTGAATTTCAAAAGCTCACAAAAATTTAATTTGACTTTCTTATAGATTTTGAAAACTACTGTAAAAATTTACTTTTGACCCCCACAAGGTACCAACTAGATTCACTTTCCTATCACAAAAGATGCTCTTGAAGAAAATCTAAGCACTTTTACTGTCCTAAAAGCTGATGACAGAAACAAAAAAAAAATACATTATTGTAAAATCAATACATCCATCGTTCCACTCAGAATCTAAAACATATACTCCATGTATTTTGATATACCTAGATAGGTACTTTATTTCAAAATTGTATACCCAAATGTAAATTGTATTTAGTAAGCGATGGTTATCTACAATCGCCATCAAAATACACATCTGTAGATACTAAATTGTAATAAAATTAAGTGTATACATACACTATGATAGTGTGCACTGTACAGTGGTCAGTGGTGGATTTAGGTAAAATAGGAAGTGTGGCAAGGTGTCACATTTTTGAGGACCGAAATTATTATTATTGAAATTGTATTTTAAATTCTAACCTACTATGGATAATACTAAAGCGTACCAGTAATTGAATATATCGACAGTTTTATTTTTTAAGTATACGTTAGGTAAAATAAAATATAACTTCTTACTTATATATAACTTAAGGGATAGCATAAGACAGATGCCTAGAGGTAGACATTGTGCAAATCCATGTTTAGTAATGTGAATGATACTTGCTTTCACTATCGTGAAAACAAAGCTGCAACTATCATATTGTTCTCGTGGTGACAGTCTAAACTAGGATAACGAGAAAACTAGACAGGTTTAAACTGCAATATTATTAGATGTCACGATTGAAACAATCTTGTTTTTCTATCATTGTGTATACCCACTACCCAGCTTATCAAGTGATGACGAAATTGGTGATTATAATATCAGTTATTGTCTATAGCTATTATTTTGTATATAATGGACTATACTATATATTATACAGTATATTTTATACTATAGGTATATGGTATATCAAATTCGTATATTATAATCAAATAACCAAATTTGTTTTGAATATATGAACAACTAGGTATATTATATTAAATTAAAAAGTTTTTCTTAAACAATAATTTTTACTTTTTTTTTTTTATAAAATATCTTTCAAAAATTGTCACCTATACAATACTGAGATGAAACCAAAGTATTTAAGTACATCATATAGCACCTAATTGAGACATTACCAGTTGCTAGTCAACTTTGATTTAGACACAAATAATTTTGGCTAACAAATTAGATTAATAATATTATTATTTACTTTTTTGTATGCATTAAAGTTCACATAATAATATACATAAATTCAGTTTAGATGACCTATGGGAAGATAACATTCATTATTATGATCAAATTTAATAGCTGTTTTTAGTAGAATTTTTTTAATGTTAATTTTGCTAACCTATCCTTATTTTTCACCGTATTTATATTTTATTATAGCTATCAAAGCATATAAATAAATTATATTTACCTGAAATAATCATGCAAAAATTATTTATGAACGAACGGAAATAATAAATAAACAGTAACTTACGTTTGTAGTAATATTCTTAATAATAATTCATAAATAATTCATGCAATTTTTGTATTATTGATTTAATAATTCCTGGTAGTAAAATAAATGTACGTGTTAGATACTGAGATTTAAGATTTGTTATCTAAAAGAACAGTGTATTCGAAAGTCACCATAAAAAAGTGGACACTTAAAAAAGCATCTAAAATTGTCCAATCAATTGTGAACATGATGATACACTTGTGTATACGTTTTAAATAATTTTACTGAAAAGTTTTTTTTTTGTTTAATTTAAATTGTGAATGGAGTGAAGATAAACTCTATAACAATGTCGTGTTTTTTTTTTTTAGATTTAATCACTTTTATGGTGAAAAGGAGTTCACAAAAGTTTATAGTCAGTTGTTTACCAGAAAGAAAAACTACCAAAAACCACGATCATACGAAACACTCTTGTTCGATACCTGCCTGGAAAGAAAACTTTATGCATCATTTTAAAAGTTTCTATTTATAATAGAGATTGAATGTTTTTTCATTTTCGAATTCCATTGACATATTAATGATACATAATAACTACAGCTGTTATAGAATTGAAAAATGTTGATTGTTTCTCCACCGATGATAGTTTCGATTACTTAATTTTTTTATATCTTACTCATCTGAGTATACTCCACAAAAACTGAAAGAATAGTGTTGTAATGATATTATATTGTTTTAACTCCTATTAAAAAATGTAAACTGACAAATGCCATTCATCTGTTCATCCGGTGTTTATAAAACTATGTAAGGGGGACGAGGTGGCCGAGCGGTCTAACGCGTCGGCTGCGGCGCTGCCGGTCGCGGTTTCGATTCTCGACCACCGGGTGGCATTTTTCTCCGGGCAAGTCACGGTGTCCGGAAAACAAGTGCCGCCATCCAACGGGTGCCCCATTCGACATTCTGCCAAAAAATACACCCACGTATAATACACCTACCGTTCCAAAACCTACAGTACCAACCCCCCTCCCAATGGCCTAAGTTGCCGCGGGATAATTAATAAAAAAAAAACTATTTAAGTAAATAAAATGTTTATATTATTGAAAAATCAACGTTTTCACAAATACTGTAGGTTAATCAAATAACAAACAACATATGCAGGCAAAATTGACCCATTCGAAAAATATAATTTTTAATGATTCACTTATTATCTATTTCTGTATTAAACAATCAAGAATATTACACACAGATATACAACGCCGGTCAGTTTTTTTTTAGCAATCCGTTTATCATAAATTCGATTTATGTATGTATATATTATATTTCAATATATCATACAAACAATTTAAAAAGTGTATTTTTTCTAAATGGGTTAGCTAATTTGTTTTTTATATAATATACCTCCGTTACGCAACCATATACATTTTATTAAATTACATACAATAAAGTTATAATTATTTTTCAGCACTTAATAAATAAAATAAAATAATTGAAGCGCTATAGTCTGCATAGATATATTTGGACTGAATTTTATAGAGTGATTTTGTATTTGTATATACGTATTCAAATACTTCCTGTATTGATTTAATAAAATTGAAAATAGTTATAGGAAATTTAAATATTATATTTTAGGTGTATTTGAAATTGCATTATTCTAAGTACCTACTTGTTTTCGGTGCACAATATTTCAGATAACATTATTTTTGCTTATTATTTTTATTTTTTTGGTTGTACAGGACGAACCCTTTAGATATTATGATTGTATAAATATAACAATAATAAAATAAAATGCAATACAAAGTACATCTCTCAATCAAACACGTAGTCTTAGACTGTCTGCTATATGCCAACGCAAGAAACACCCTCAACCAACCTTCATTGATGAAGGGAGCACTAGGAGAACACAACACACAATTGATCCTTAGCTTCTTCAAATCCATCGCTATCGACACAAACATTTAATATTAAGATAAAACTATATTACTAACAAATATAATGTAAATATAATATAATACTGTCAAAACCACTTATCCCATAACTATGAAATCTTAATTTATAATCTAATTACCCATTAATAATTATGTAATCAGAACCACAGGCTAATGATCTAGCTGTCGAATCCTTTATTCTCAATGGATATAAAAATAAATAATAAAATTATTTATGGAAACTAGGCTCAAGTTTTATAGATAATTATTGACAATACTACAATATTTTAGACTGTTACTAAAGTCATATTATATGCATGATATGACTTTCTGATCATATAAATTTAAGAGGATCGCCGCATTTTACAGTGTTTAGTATAGGTGTTTTTTTTTTGAAATTTTCCGATAATTTTTTACTTAAAAACATCTATAAACCAATTTAAAATAGGTAAATTAAAAGTCGTCACTTTTCAATACCTATCATTGTTAATGTTTTAATAATATTAAAAAATGGAAAATTTAAAGATTAGAAGTGCCGAATATTCGTATTATACATTTAAAATAGTTTGACTGTATTTTTTTTCGATATAACATAAAAAAAACGACTGCATGAAAGTTTGATAATCATCCCTATATAAATTACTAATTATAAAATAATAATAATAATAACTTTTCTTCATAATCGTCATTTGAAAACTAAAACGTCATTGTACATAATATTATTAGGTAAATTTGACATTTGTTTAGCGAACATTTTGCTTCTTCTAGCCAAAATAATTATGGCATCCAAATAGTTTTTTTTTATTTCAGTAGTAATTTTTCTTTGCCATTATTTGGTTACTCCCCAATCATGCTAACTCCCATTTCTTTATTGTTCATTAAATTCTTAAATAAGGATCATATTATAATTGTCGGATACTCATTTTAGATACTTCCATAAACATTTTCGGAAAAAATTATCTAAAATCTGCTTTTTTGACGATTTTCATTTGAAAAAAGAACCTTATAAAGCGCTCATGTAATCAAAATATAAAAAAAAATTAGCGTTATAAAAAATCTAAGTATATGAAAATATGGTCTTCAAGCATAATATGTAAAAATTTAAAAATCATCAATTCATTAAATTAATTATAAATTTATAAATTCATAAAATGACACAACTGGGTCAAAAAAAATTACAATGCTAGATGAATCAAAATATTGAATCACCTGTATACTATTGCGATAATATGTTTCTTATTTCTTTACGCTATCCGTTATATTTTGAGTTGGTTAAAATTTATCACATAGTTGGTGTAGGGTTTTGAACAAATTTAACACAGTAGATATACGTGGATATTGTAAAATAAAATACGATACTATTATCCTGGGAAAATTTTTACCGTGCAGATTATGATATATTCCAACTGCTCCCACACATTACCTATTTATCATACACACTCACATGTCAAACCCAACACACTTTCATATTCGTCATTCCCAGTTTTTAAATAATACAACATTATCGGGTATATATTTTCGAAAAGCGTATACACTTTTCCGTTTAACCTATCTAACCATTCAAGAGTTCAAGACACGAACACACTGACATTCAGTTATTTATTTCGAAAGTTAGTCACTATATAACATCGTTCGTATCCAGTGCTTGAAACGTGAGGGTAGGTTTTCTGTTTTTTTTTTTAAATTTATCATTTTACCCCTTTGATTTTTGCTAAAATATGACACACCGATCCATGAGTCTTTATAGGAAAGAAAACCGTGACTTCATGTTTGCGTTCTTCAACTACATTTTTCCAATTCAAGCACTGGCTGTACTTTACGGTTTTCATTAATTTATTTTTTCAACTCATCAAATAATTGTTTCGATACAATCAAAAATATTTCTCTTATTTCCTTTTTAAAAATTAAAAATGTATTTTTTGTAGATATAACATTTGTTCAGTTCTTTATAAAACTAACAAATCTTTCGAATTGGCTAGATAATTACATAATGTATGTCAATTTATACTGGCCTTTGGGATTCACTACATAACTACTTACTAGATTATCAAATTTGGAAAAACATGGATCTATAGGTACTGTAAAAGTGTATAATATGTATAACAGCTGACTTCCAAATTAAATTACTTTTTTCCTTGAAAATTACACAATATAATAATTATATAACTACAGCATGTGATTACCATGTGCATGTTATTAGGAAGCAAAGTTGTTCATTAATTAGATACACGTGCGTTGTGGTTATATTTAATATTGTTTATCGCAAATCTAACCTAATAATAATGTGTAAGTACACATTATAATGTGAAATCTTCAACGTGTTGTTAATTTAATGATTAAACACATTATGCATTGTATAATATGATAATATACCTATATGTTATATTATATTTATTTGTATTATTTATAGAACTTGAATGGAATAGGAGAGGGTTTTTCTAATACAAATAATATATCTCTGTCGTGGCGACCATTGACCTACAACATCGTTGGATAATAGTATTTTCTTTCTTTTTCTTAATACATTTATGTACCTGACCGAGTTTTTTCATTTTATATCGAGTAAAAAAAAAAAATGTTCCAACGTACCAAGTGACGAATCGTTACGGTGGAGCTGTATCATTCTATCAGTCATGGTAAAACGTATAATTAATTTCATAGTTAATTCATACCTGCGATAGTGGTTAGAGAGTACTGTTATATTGTGATAAACTTAATTATTGTTATCAAAAATTCACTATGTAAACTAACAAAATTCTAAATCTAACATAATATCTGAATAAGTATTACGAAATCGCACGTATAGAGCGTGCCTAATCTTGCACATGGTCCATTGACTGAATATGACTCAGCTTTAAATGTAAAACCTTTTCAAACATTGACCAATTAAGCAAAATATTCTTTAAAACTGGGGAATTTTATATTATTTTACTGGACAGATGGCACTTCTGATGTGTATTTAAATTTGATTTTGCTGAACATAATAATATAGTTATATTCTGTATGTCAAATTTCTGCATGATCCGTCCAATGGTTTGGGTTGTGCATATTTGACTTGTCTTCTTAGGAGGAGGAGCAATATCCTTCTGGTCCAAAAAATTAAATACAATTAATTACAGAATTATTATGTCTAAGGGGAAGGTGGGCATGGCCCCTATATGTATATGGTCTTAAGCGTTGGCAACTATGGCTATTATCATTTTGTAGGGGGATTACGGTTCTTTGAGAAATACGTGTATGTGAGGCGTAGATTTGTCACTAAATATCCAGGTGGTCACCCATCTGGGAACTAGCAACGTCGGCCAATGCTTCAACTCAGAACATGTTAGTAGCTGAGGCCAACCCCTCGAACCACACCAGGCTCCTATAATATGGTATCTTACAAATTATAATAATATGAAACGCATTTGATAAGTTATGGTATATCTAATATCACGATTATTTTTCGACGTGGTTTGCTGTGTTATCAGGTGTAATTTTTGATTCCATACTTTTTGTTCACTCTATAATCATCTCTAGTACTGCGTAAATCATAAATAACTTACAATTCAATAAATTGATAACGATTTCAGCGTACGATAATAAATAATAATATTATTTCATGGAAGCACAATATTATGCTTACAGTCTATACGCAAAATGTATGCTACTGCACGTACACGCAATACGCAGTATTCATGTCCGACACATAATATTATGTTTAGTGAGGTCCTTGAATATTTTACTAATTCAGTGTCGATGCGGGGTAGTACACGGCATATTTCGTATGCCACACTGTGTAGTTTAGATTCCATAATTTGGCCACTTCAAATTAGTAAATATTCACCGAACCCGGTTCTATGTATTATATTATGGGACTATGCGTGAGAGAGAGAGAGAGAGAGAGGGAGGCGTGTGTTTTACATAATAATATGTATATTATGTACAGATGGCTGGCCGAAATCGCGTATTTACATACAGCGACGCGTACCATAATAATCGTAAATCAAATCATCGGAAATTGCATTATTGTTCGACCATACCATATACTAGGTATACAAACGCCTTTATATTAATTAATGCCAACGTGTGTGTGTGTGGTCTCTGCACCGTGTGTACCGATGCAGTTTCGAACTACGGTAATTAATAATCGTGGAATATATTACTACTATACCTACTATTGAAAGTAGCCGATGCTCAGTGATCGCCGTGTTGACGGAAAACCGTTGTCCACCGGCATTTCGTTTAAACATGTCGACGCCGTGCCGGGACGTGTGGTTTCTTTTCTTTTTTCGATGTTATTGTTCGTTGTCGGTCTTCGTCTTTTGAGGAAATCAAAACTATACCTACATTCTTAACTCGTAAGTGTCTGTATAATACTGACTGGTCCTGCACGACGTTTCTTGTAACGAATTAAACTCCCACAGATTTTGCCCCATCTTAAACTTCGTTAAATACAATCCACACAGGTTTTAATACAATTTTGACCAAATATAAAATTATATTATAAATCATAATAACTACTTCACTTTATGTAACAAATGGCAATCCTATAAAAACAAAAAAAAATATCCGTTTTAGTGCGCCCTTATAATAATTACCATAGTACGACGGTACCATGTATATTTAAAGTGACTATAGCTTTCATAGTTTTGAGTCTATTTTGATTATGAATCAGTCTGTCAGGACTTCGTCTTTTATACATTTATAACATAATATACTAGCTACAGGTGTAACTCACAGAGAGTGGGAACCATTTTGGAGACAACGTCGTTAAAATTATATTTTCCTGTTAATTCGCACGTTGATGTTAAGGTAGGTATCCACGATCCACCCGTAGTGGATTGCAAACACGATAATCACAGACAATATGTAGTCAGCAAACCAAGTAAAACGAGTAGTAGGTCCTAACATAATGATGGACAACCAAAAGTGAATATAGTATTTTGCAAAAAGATACATGACTACACTATATTCGCTCGCTCAGACACGGTTCAGTCTTGTGCGTTTATGAAAGTCGAAAAGTCGTAAATCTAAAAGCCTTTTTGAGTGTCAAGTAAGTCAGTCATCACCGAGTTAAGACGATAGCAGACTGAGGACTCAGCTTGAGGTGGATATAGTACCATATGCGATATATTGTGATATGCCATCGCGTGTCCATTTTCGTATGTAAAAGAAGGATCATTATAAATATTACACGGCCGCAGCTAGGTATGTATGTTTCGTGATAATATATTTGGTGAAACCCCACTAAAGTAATACTTGAATAAGCATAAAGAAATTTTAAAATGTTATGAGAGGCTTAGCCCTTAAAGCCCCCCTTATTGTTGCCCTTGTTATCGTACACGATCCCGTCCACCTTCCTTATCTCTTGAAATTACTGTGGGCCTCTTTGGTGTAAAAGTAACAGTCGCAAGGGGAAACGGTCCAGGTTGATCACACATGACGTATTCATCCGAGTCAACGTCTATTTCGCCATCAATCTTCGGCGCCACGACCATGTTCTTTCCTGTGCTATGTCCGATTAGAGGCGATATGTGTGATCACGATTTCTATGGGAAAAGGACAAAAAGACCGGGTAAAATACGAACGGGGGCGAAAAAGAGTCAGAAATAAAAAAAAATCGAACATTTTGTTTTAAAACGGTATTGGAAGCGAGATAACAATAGTTGGCACGTCACGGACAAAGGAATAACTATATAATAATATATAATACGAATTGGACACACCTGGCTTACACATCGTCACCTCATGAGACGTGAAGATCCAGACCCATGTACAACCTGTGGGGAAGCTCTAACGGTTAAACATAATATCATCCTATACTGTCGAAACTAAGCAAACATAAGAACAGCCTTAGGTAATCCTGAGCATCTATATGAAGCACTTGGACCCGATCATAAAAGTAACATCAAAATCATAAAGTTTATAACCTCATCTGACATTTGTATTTTTTTTATGTTGTATTTACTTACTTTACCTAACGTTAAACCTTTGTAAATAACTACCATTGTACATAATATGTATAATTCACTCTAGCACATAGTTAATTTTAACATTGTGCAATATGCCAATAACCTTAGTTGTTGCGGCTCAAATTAATAAAAAAAAAAAAAAAAAATATATTATACTGATCATAATATAAAATATATCTTAATAATATGTAAAATAAATATAATATTACAACAGTTTATATTGTATAATATGTATTTTTGCTTCATAGTTCTGCGTAGTATATTAACTTGAAATACAAATTAATAAACATTTCCGTATTATAATAACATGAAGGTAAAAATAAATATTTCCGCTTCTGGTGTGGTGTCGAAGTTTTCGATGAAGAAACTAAGAAATAAAATAAATTGAGCGTTTTGCCTTCAGTTGTAGTATATTATATTACATACTCTTACATAATATTATTACGCGGTGTCCGGTGGTACCTACCTATATAAAAGAGCGTCCGAAAAATAAATCGATTTATTTTGTTTCCTTTTTTTTTTTCAAATCGCGAAGGTAATCGAAAATTTTGTTCGTTGCCCGTCCACACGTTCACAGTATGAATAAAAATATATAAATCAATAAACGTCGTTACACCGTTCGCGGACCGTCCCGCGCAGTATATCATACCGTTCATACCGTCTATATAAGGGTGTCGGTATAATATAATAATAATATATAATACATAACGTAGTATATATATATATGTATGTATTATGTACACTATGTACAGTATATAGAGTATTATACACTTAATGTATATATAATACGACGGACGACGTCACGGTCGTTTCGTACCGCGATCACGTTTACTCGGCAGGATTTTGAACGGCCAAACCCCGAGCGCCGCCGCCGGTGGTCGAGTTTCGAACGCATTTATAATATTAAAACCGTCAGAAAATCTCGGAAATTACGACCCGATGACTGACACTGGCACCGCCGCCGCCACGAGATGAGCTGTTTCGCTGGCGACACCGAGGCGGCATAATCCGTTTAGTCCGACTGCGGTTGGGCCGAACGCGATTATAATACATATTATTATTACTATTATTATTATATAACAAACCGTTTTGAACGAATTTGCATTCTCTTCGAGCGTGGCAACGCTGTCATACATTATACCTACTAATATTAATGTCGTATAATATAATAATGTACGAGCGTGTGACGCGTGTGCGTGTTATACGTTGACAGTCTAACGGGTTACCAGTCCGATCTCTGAATAAAATAACGATATTATTATTATATTGCGATAGTCAATACAATATGTATAATATAAACATATTGTACAACATAGTTAACGTATTATAATATTTATATATATTTACTAACTGACCCGTCAAGCGTTGCCCGTGCCAAAGATTGGTCTTTTTCATAAATATAATAGCTAATAAAATGTATAATATGCTATATTTCTACTAATTTTAACAGTAATATTATAATAGATAACCAATAGCAACCGTTAAAAGAAGCAAAAAAAAAATATTCTTTTTTCGTGAGCTGAAAAATAATTCATGTGTGAGCTACCCTTTATAGTTACCTATAGGGGTCGAACAAATAAGCTATAAACACTCTCCAAGTCTCTCGAGGAATCTATTGATAAAACTTTTATTGAAAAAAGTCCAGGAGTTTTTGAATTTAACTTCAGATAAACCAACATCCATTTTTAGCTGTACTTTTATCCCGACTTCAGTAGTAAAAAAATTAACAAATATAAAATGTTATAATATAATGGGTGTTATAGATGTATCTATTGGTTATAGTGTAGGTACCTCAGTTCATTGGCAAATCGGCTTAGATGTACCTCCCTTTGTGAACTAATTATACCAAGATGGAAAATTTGAATTAGGCGGATATAGCACTTGGTATAAACCAGACGTGATTCAAACTACTCTCTATACTTTCCGGTTATCTATAAGGAAAATTTGAAAATTTTACAAAATTTGTCTTCAAGTTTCAAAGAAATACCTATAAGAAACATTTATTCAGCTCTCATATTTGTTTTAAATTATAATTTATTTATTTGAGGTCATAAACGTGACGATTTGATGCATGAATTAAACTCATCTGTTCAAGTAACCAATCGCAACTAGGTATTTATATACAAAAAAAAAAAAAAAATTCTACTAATTTCTACTAGTTATTTCTTCTATTACTATTATAATATATAGGATATAACCAATGGCAACAATTTGTAAACTAAAAAACAAAAATTTATTTTCGAAATTGATTTAATTTATAAATATTATATTATACATAATATGTATCAATAGAAACCTCTAACGAAATCTGTATATCTTCTAATCATAAAAGTTATTTAATTATATAAATTATATGATATAATTTAATGGCTAGTAGCAACTCTATATATAAACAAAAAAAAATATCTCTTTTTTTTGTGAATTGAAAACTTTATTAATGTATGAGCTACCCTTCTGCAGCTACCTATAAGGATTAAAAAAAATACGCCATAAGCACCTTCCAAGTCTCAAGGAGTCTATTTATATAACTTTTACCTCAATCGGTCAAGTCGTTCAAAATTTACATGAACCGTACATGAACAGAGTACACTCAAGAATGATATTATTTTATATTATTATGTTACAGTAAATATAATGTTATTGACAGAATACCATGACACTCAGAAATACGTCCTATTATCAGTCTTATAAATAATAATTTTTAAAAGTATTTAAGTAATTACTCAAATACTCTTAAAATACCACCCAAATACTGTAAAAAGTAAAGTATTTGAGTAATACTCAAATACTTTTCAGAAGTATTCGAAATAATCAAATACAAAAAAAAAATATTTTTACTTTTTAGTTCTGAAATAATTTGTTATAATCAAAAATTTGTTGATTGCATTTTAAAAACATGGTTTGTTCAATAGGTAATCAAAATTCTGATCATTCTGAACTTTTCTCTACAAAGTCATATATTAATTTAAAACTATATGTATTTGGATATCTCATACCGTCGCCGACGATAAACGATACCTAATGATAATAAAATGTATGATAACAATTTTCTTGGTAAATACATAGTAGGTACTAACAATTACATAGTAATAATATTTTCGTATAATTAAATAATTATAAACTATATACTATAAAGTATAATAGCCGATAAGCAGAAGCTTTTTAAATATTTTGTTATTGACTTAAGCTAATACCATTCAAATACTTCAAAATAAAAAGTATTTAAAAACAGGCCAAGTGCGAGTCGGACTCCTATCATCTATAAGCATGTTAGCAACACTGCTTATATTATATATATTAAGATTTTTAGTATTTGTTGTTATAGCAGCCACAGAAATACATAATTTTTGAACATTTCAAATTTCTAACTTTCATGGTTCATGAGATACAATCTGGTGACAGACGGACAGACGGACAGCGGAGCGTTATTAATAGGCTTCCGTTTTACCGTACGGAACCCCATAAAGTATTCAATACGGAAAAAATTATAAAATTATAAAATATTTAAATACTTTTACTCACATACTTTACAACACTGCCTATTGTCGTTATAAACCAGATACTCACGTGAATCCCAAACCAAATAATAATAAAAACTTTAATATAAAATAGTAATTTAAAGAATATAATGTAGGTATTTGTTTTAAATTTAAAACTTTGTTTTATTATATCTTTTTTTTTTTTACATCAGAAATTAAATAGGTGCCTACAGTAAATCTGTTCGACAACTCTTCAGCCCGCGGCAGGCACAACGTTTATTGTTACAACATGTCTTTGAACGGCAGCGCTATAGTACCCTCGGTGGCCCAGCAACACAACTAGAATATTATTAGACTCTGGCCCGAGTGACCCGAGTGAGAAGGAACAGCTTTCGCTCTTATAAAACTGATTAGTTTAGTATCCAGTCATAGACAAACGGTGACCAACTATCTTGGAAGAATCGACGAGGTTACATAAAAAAGTAAATTCATACGATATATATTTTTAAAACAATTGTAAGACGCTTATCTTCCTCTAAGTTATAATTTAGAAATTATTGGTGAACTCGTTGAATATTTTATTTTAAATGTTTAACAAAGTGAAATTATACTGTGATAATTTACTGTTTTATAATATTGCATGATATAAATCCTACCCCTAATTATTATAACGATACAATACCAACCCATGCAGCTTCTGTTATTAGTTGCCAGTATTACCTATTATAATATTATGTTAATATTATACAACAATGCGATCATGCAAATGTTGGATGATGTATTTCACTAGGTGTGGTTTTTCAGATACCCATCTAGTTAGCCATCTAAGCTGTGCACCATCGCACGTCCGAAAACCCGACGGACGTGACGTTATTGTTCTAGGTACAATAATAGTAACAATTTTTTCTCGGGTATATTTTTCGAAAGAAAATTTGATTTTGGTTGAAGTTGACAGAAGTCGGTATACGGTCACAACCTGCTGCACCCATGGAATGTTTGGCAAACGGATTAGTTCCAAGCCGTCTGACGTCCGTACGTCGTAGTATTGCGTGCTCGCTCGTTATCCGACGGTATATAATAATAATAATAATAATAATAAAAACGATAAGCAAGGTTTTTCTTTTTTTTTTCTTCTTTTTAATCCGAATGAAAGCATTGTACGATTTTCTCGTGTTTTATTAAATAATTCTATTGCTCTGCTAGGTCCGGCTGTATATTAAAGCTAGTGTATATCCATTCCCGATGGTATGAAATTTAATGATTTTGGCCATTAGAGAATTCCTTTTTCTTTTAGTAGTATTCAATTACAAAACAATAAAAATATCGACGCTGGTATTTTTTTTCTTTTTCCCGAAAATAATGAGAAAACATAAAAAAAAATAAATATATAAATCTACCTCTCCCTCTAATATCCTATAAATATAATACTGCACCACCGCTGCAATGGGATCGTTTTTCTTCATTAAAAAAAATATTCATGAAGCTATAAGCCACTGGAACGCATTATACGTCTTTGAATATACATGAAATGGGAAAATTAATTTCCGTCGTTGTCTTAAACAAAATATTTTTATTTATATTTTATACCATTTTATGCTAGTTGTACTTACAATTAAAATTTTCCATTAAAAAGTAAGACATACATTTGGGACATTAAGTATAAAACAAATAATACATTTACCTACACTTAGGTTATCTTTTATGTATTATATAGATAAAATATATTTGAAGTGATATTTATTATCTAATCTAGTTAATATTTTTATTAAATTTGTACAACATTTCAGTGATGTTACTCCAATATAATATTTGGATCAAATACCTAAATAGTTAATACATTTAATAAATAAATAAATCATATTTCATTGTATGCTTCATTACTAGAAATGTTATAATAAGTATTCACAAACATAATAATACACTAAAGATTATATTTGTTTCCTTAGTCAAATTTAATAATTTTATTGACTTGTCTCATATCTTACAGATACACATCAAAGTCAGTTCTTAGCAATATTTTGGCTTTTAAAAGTAACGCTTTAAATTTACTTGTGTACCTCATTGTCAGTACTAAGCACCTAATAAACATTTTTGGATTATTTTATTATTGAAATTATATTACCTAACAGAAGTAAATTTAATGATTTATCGTTTTTGTATAAACTTGTAATCGGGTTAGTAGTTGGCTCAAAACTGTAAGCTATTATTAATCTCACTGTTCCAGAATTTTATTTAGAACTAAATTTTCAAAATGTTTTTTAATTCACTCATATAAATCAAATTATGTTTGAGCTCCACTTGTTTCATAGCTTTTGAATTGTGATATAGTTATGATTGCATTATGTTACATTATTACAATATATATACATAAGCTAAAATAAACTAGGCCTCAAAGAAATTTTTGGGGTGGTTATAACCCCTACTCCCCTCCCCTGGTTGCCCCACATTGATATATTGATGCGTTATACATTATATTTTTTATTTTTATATTTACATATAATATTATATTTTTCTCTTAAACACTAAGCTATCACATTACATTATTATCATAATAATATGGTATCGTGAATAATCACATAAAATAATATTATTTATTTTAATACTCACTGTAGTAAAATTGCATACACATTGCGCCGTTATTATTGTTGAAGAATTGTCACTAAAGAAATCTTTCTTTTTAAATTAGGTAAGACATATTTTGATGACCTCGGTGATAGCTATTTATAAACTAAATTAAAGCCTTATTCATAATTATTATGATTAAATATTTGCTGGAATTTTATGAGGATACCTATACATAGTTTGGGCGTTTAATAATATTAGAGCACCTATTGCTATCACCATTGTAAAACCAAGCTCACTCCACTCAGAATCTAAAATATGACAAATATGCCATATTTATAAAAACTTTATAAGTTATAATTATATATTGTAGCCAATGGAAATCATTTATATAAACCAAATTTTTCGTAAGCTGAAACGAAGTACATGTTAAACAAAGAGACTTTCTTTAACTGAATTGAATAACTTTATAAGGTAATAATATGAAAACACCTACCCAACAGTGTTCCTTGACATTATCACTGAAACATAAATAATAGTAATACCCGACAGTTTTTGTGACCAAATATAAAGTGTAAGAAAAATTGTTTTATTATTTATTTTTTTTTTTATACTATAATGAAGATTGTCCAAACATTGTAATGAAACATTTAAAATAAGTTTTAAATGCACTTGTAACTGGAAAAGTGCCAAATAAGTTTTTTTTTGGTTTTTAAGGGTTAATAGGTAATTATTCTAACTATTTTACTCCTTAAATACTATATAATTATTATCATATTCTTGTGATATGTTGTTATTATATTGTAACATCATTATTTCTTTATTTCTTTTACCGGATAAATAGATAAATTTGTATAGTTTTTTCAGTAATTACATAGGTACAAGCTGAGTTGGAACCGTCTAACTAAATCTCATATGATCGTTATAGGTGTAAACATAATAATATAACTTTATTAATATATTAACTGAATTTATTACCCGGCGTTTCCCGGAAAAAGAATTCTGATTTTTCAACTCCTTTTAGGTGTAACACGCTGTGGAAGTATCAAGCAATGTCTCCTTAAGTGTAAATTATATAATATTTTTAATGTATAGCCATCTCGAACGGCGCTGTCCGTGAGATTCGCAGGAGTTTATTATCAGATAGTCAATCTACCTATTGTAGATCGCGGATCCCGTGTGGTCTGTAAGTAAGTGTATAATTTAACTCAAAAATATCAAAGTTATACCAAGTTTGTTATTTTTACTTAATTCAACCTACGGCTGATTAATGGAATCAACTAATACAAAATACTAACCAAACCTAACCGTACTAAAATCCTATGAATAAAAAAAACTTAATATTTGTATGTATAGATAAAGAAGAAAAATAAAATGAGGAAAAATTAGAAAAAAAACAATGTAATACCAGAGCAAAAAATTGGTCCACCGAAACCGTGGTTCGAACTTGAGATGTTGTGTTGTACTAAAAATAAGTTGCACTGCGCCAACAGACTTATCGCTTTTATAATAATAATAATTATTAAAACCAATAGCAACCATTTACAAACAACAATTTCCATCGTAAATCTTATAATCACTGTTTGAGCACCCGGGTTGGAATTTAGCCTTTTTAAATTAGCGTATCTTTTTCCCATGGGTCTTATATATCTGCACCAAATTTCATCACAATCGGGGTGCAGCCGTTTAGGAATGCATAAGGACACACAAACACACACACACACACACACATTTTTATATTTATACATCAGTTGTTATTAATTATTAATTTTTATATACTATCAATTACTTTACTTGCTGATATGAATGTCTTAAATTATATATTTTTTTATTTTAGAACATAATTCAGTGTTCTATATTGCAATGATAATATACTGACGGTCATGTTTGTGTACGTTATAATATGGTATTATGTATTAGCATAATGGATATCCCGCCGTCTATCTATTAACGATCCTTTATACTTGAAAAGTACAAATACGCTATTATAGCAATAGGTATTCTAAATACATAATTCATATTTCTACGTAAAACAGTACTTAAGTACCTATACGTCTTTTCGCCATTCTCATATTATAAGAATATAAGAATTTAATATTTAAGACATAATATAAGAATACCTATCAAATGGACGAAGTATCTATACTTATTATAGTATTACTTTAAGTCTGAATATTAAATCTAAAATTAATTTATCCATTGTATTTTGATAAATGTAAACGATAATATCTAAAATATTACGATAGTGATATTAAGTGTGGTCAATTTCAAAAACTCTTTTCCAGAGGACGCTACCCATGCATTATTTTGATGCCTCCGTCTTACACAAGTATAACATAAAACATTTTAACTAACTAGTTTCAATAGTGTGCTGTTAGTTTTGATATTAGAGTGAATTGACCTATTATCAAACTTTAAGGTAAAAAGTAAAAAACATCATCTGTGTTCTCTAGTTGGTTTTTTACGATATTTTAATTATTAAGTGAATAATCAGCATTTTAAAATATTAATATTAATATTAATATTTTATATACCTACTCTTAATTATTGACCCATCATCAACATTTGGATATAAGGACATTATGTATGCTTAAACGGCGGAGGTGTTTCAATAAATTAATTTTCATGCGATTTATGAGCATTTTTAATTTTTAATATATCATATCTTGCTTGATAATTAAAATATTGAAAAATCATAGACACTTAAACATAAATAATTTTCTTACCTAAAATGTTGATAATCGGTGAATTCACAGTAATATTAAAACTAACAGCACACTATTGAAAATCTAAATATTCTATATCATGCGTGTGTAAGACTGAGACAACAAATGCATAGGTAGTGTATCTTCTTAATAATTAATACATACTATAGCTGACTCGCTGATATTGCTAGGTTTTTGTGATTATTGCGAGCAGTGTATTATCAGGTTGGCAATCTACCTGAGGTAAGTGTATAATTTAACTCTAAAGTATCTAAACTATCCAAAACCGTGATTGGAACTCAATACATTCTGTACTAAAATACACTGGCTTATCGCATTAAGAATAATTACCTGTTATTATTAATTATTATTGTTAAAACCAATAGCAACCAATAAAAAAAAAATAATAATAATAATAATAATAATGATAATCTTAAAATCTCTGTTTGAGAACTTCCCCGGGTTGAACCTGTTATTTACTTTTTTTACGACAAAATGTAGCCTATCTTCTTCCCCGAGAATTAATCTAACTCTGTACCAAATTTCATCGCAATGAGTTGAAAGGTTCAGGAATGGAAGGTCAAAGGAAACAGTCAGTCGCAAACATTGTCTTTTATGTATATTGTATATAGATGTATAAATTATATTATAGGGGGACAAAGTGGCCGAGCGGTCTAAAGCGTCGGATGAGACTCGCACCGTGGCCGGTTCGAACTCTGCTACGGCTGCATTTGTCTGCTGGCAGTCACGGTGTCCGGAGAGAGAGGCTGCCATCCCCCACCCGGGCATGGTAGATACCCCATTAGAAATTCTGCCAAAACCAAACTCACACGCCTACTAACCTACCTAACCTGAAACCACACAGTTCCCTACCCACACTCAAAGGCCTAAGTTGCCACGGGTTATCCAATGAAAAAAAAATAAAAAAAAAATACATGCTTATTAGTTTTCTCCATTATTATATGAAAAAAAAAGATATTAAGCACTATAAAATTAATATCATTTTGTAATTTAAATAAAAATAAAAGTAGTAATTTTCAAATTGGCATTTCACATATAAATACATTTCTACTTACTCAGACAAACGATACCATAATATAATAGCCAATAGAATGCGCTGCTCTAAACGTTGCGCACATGGAAATACTAAATGTTTTATTTAACAAAATTAGTTTTGCGTTAACGAAACCAAAATGTTTTAAGATTATTGTAATTTCACCAATTTTTCACAGTTTATAAAGGAGAATATAATCTGTGCTAAAACGTTTTTAAAAGTTCTGTAAATTAATTCACTAATTTTAATAATTTATGGAAAAATACAAAACAAAATCCAAACTTTAAAAATACACAGAACATTAAATTAATTAATCCAATAAAAAATTGCCACCCTTAAGCATATATCATAATATTATCCTCTATTTTTCTATAAACAATTAATTTTTTTAGTTTTATCAGAGCTTCTAGAGGAACTATTATTACATTACGAGTGAATAGCGTTTTATTAAAGTGGGTATCTATTATAATATTATAAAATCGATTAACGGATAACACGGTTAGCTAAATGTTAGTTATTTTTGTATCAGCTAGACGTATCTCATACAATCAACCGAAATTATGGTTACACAAAATATGCAGATTTGTAATGCTTGTATACGTTTAAATTCGTAAGTATCATCTTAGTGACATATTAGATTTGGTAACTAATTTAATATAACCTAACCTAACTTAGTAGGATTAGGTGGTATTTAAACTTCATAAATAATTAGTATTGCCTCATTAAATAAAACTGAAAACCTACTCATAACGTATTGTAGTTCGTAAAGTTGATTTTTCAAATATTTTTTGAAAAGTCAACGATTTTCACAAAGTTTTAGATTTCAAATTCTTATTGAATATCCGAATGCGTACTATTGTAATTGTATCGGGAAGATAACTCGTAAATATAATATAAATATTATAGAATATCGGACATATAACTATTCAGGAAGATTCATGAAGCATGCTCCTCTTTTTTCTTTAACCAAGCAGCAATTCAAAATCTGATTTTTGGAATTTTAAAATATATAATACTTACATGAGATTTTATATATCATTTCAGAATTAATGTCCTGTATTAATACATAATTCTGCTTTTCAAACGAGAACGACTATTATTTCTACTTCATGTTATTCAACAGATGATTATTATTTTAAAATGTGATGGATATATCTATATCAAAATGTAGGTGACCGTGCTAGACTATAAGACTATTATATACTGTAAGTATATTTTGTAACTACTCATTTAAATTTGGATTTAGATACATATCGATATCGATTTTCAAAAAAATACCAACTGAATATTGTTAAGTTAAACGAAATGATTTTCATTTGAAAAAAAAAAATTTGTATTACCACGGGGTACTCCTTAAATGGTGAAAAAAATCTCAAGTATACAAAGACGTGGTCTTTAAGTATAGGTATATTGAAAAATTAAAAGAAGCAGATTTTGAATAACTAAGTTATGAAAGCATAGTGGGAGTGAGCGCATGCGTGTCACCCTGTATAAATTATGTAAATGTATGTAACGTACATTTAAAAAAGTTATGTAATTTGATTTTAAGTCTTTGCAGGCTGCACCAGTCAGTGTAGTATATACAATATGATATTATTTCTATGACACGAGTATACTAATAAACGTTATGAACGTGCAGTCTCTTCAGTCGATTCGCAGTATTTTAGATTTTCTTACCGGGCCCCGGTGAAACAGCCTTGCGCGGTGTCAAAGGAAAACATTCAATTTCCAAAACGATAATATTTATGCTAAAACCTGGAAATCCGTTTACGCCAAAATCTTCTCGATTCTGGCGGCGCGGCGGGGGGAGAAGTTTCAGCCGGGTTCTCGTTTATAATTAAATTCTGGTAAGCTCTGTGAACTCACCGTGGTGTGTACATTTATACTAGCACACACGCACACACACACACACACACACACACGCACGCACGCACATCGAACCCAAGACGATATACGCTCACCGGATCCAGTCGTATCCTCATAATGTAATATAATATTATATAAGTTTATCGTTTCAGGTGTGGTCGAGCGCGACTTTATCGATGCACCAACCCTGTCGCAAAATTATCGGCCTATGTTAATTCGTTTATAACCTCTTCCGCGGCGGAGGTGCTTCCGACGCTCCAACTCTATTATCTGCCCGAGCCTTATAATACTCCCGTCGGGCGACGTTTTCTCCTTTATAATAATATATAAATTATAATTTATATAATATTATAATACGCGAAGCCGTCGGTGTTCGGACGCAAAATTATATATAATTATTATCGTTCCGAATGGAGTTTTCCGCTTGAATAAACGTCGAAAGTCCTCATTTCATTTTATAATTTATTGAACGGCGATTATTATTATTATTATTATTTTTTTTTTTATCATTATTTCTCCGACTCCGAACCGACAGTGCCGCGACACTATTAATTCAATCGGACCAATGTCGTCACAAAATCCATAACGTATTGGAATTTTGCCAATTTATTTTTCCGATACTATACCCCAGAGCAAAGGACATCCATCGTGACGCCTCATATTCTATCAAATGTATAATAAAACAATATAAAATGACAACGTGCGTCATTCGAATAAATATCTTATGCTAAAATAATATATATATACCACTGTATAGAACTTTCGGACGTCGTCTTGTTTCATTTACGGCGTTCCTCGTCTCGATCACTTATTAACTACATTACATACTGCAGTAAATATTACAATATTAGATAATATCATTATTTTTATTTTTATTATTTTTATTATTATAATTATTATTATATTATACACTACGCATATTGTGTTACATTTCAAAACGGCGGATATAGTGGCACGATCACAATTAAAATTCACGAAAGTTATAGGGAATTAATGGACCTACTTCGTGTGTATACATATATTACGAGTAACGACATCATTAAAAGTATACAAATATAAACATTGTACTCGGGTTTAGAGTAAAAGCAATATAACGATAATGGGAGTAAATGATATCGGTAATTATAATATCATACGAAATGCGTAGCTTTTGTGATTATTTTCTTTTATAATGCCCAAATGGGTACCAAACAAAGGCATTCACTCTGGGGTCCTTATGAAATACGTTTAACCACATATTTCCAGTGTTTTTCAGATACGGTTTGTGAACAATGCGCCACGTGAATTGAAATGGGGGAATACACACGATTCTCATTTCCGTTTAGATGTTTTTTGTGTGATAAACTTTTGGTAAATACTTTAACTTTGTGAGAGTCGAAAACGACCGCGCTTTGGTTTTAATTACATCACCCATTGGTTTTGTTATCGATTCTATTCAAATGAACTTAGCCTAATTTCCAGTAATATCTGATTCAAAACGAAACCATAATAATAATAAAAAAAACATATAATCCTAGTTGGCTCTGATTTAAAAGAGGGAAAAACTTTTATTGTTCAAAATAAGAATAAAGCTCTCGAATTATTATTAAAATATTAAAATAATGGTATATTATTTATATAAATACATAAACAAAGTAATAGAATTTCGATATTCAGTGAAAATATATACCTGGAGGATAGAAGGCTAGAAGTAAATCGAATAAAAAAAACTATAGTAGATGTACGAATTATATTGTTGAATTGTTAAATTGTTTAATTTGGTAACAATAAATATTATTATTATAATTGTATTTTTAAATAGTCAAGGTAAGATCGTACCATTATACTGTTGTAGTACGAAGTAAAATAAATATGATTATTGTAAATAACGATCAATGAGATGTTTACCGCTGAGAAGAATATACAAATTTAAATTACCCCAAACACTATGGTTATAAAAAAGAAACAGTGTAAACGAATGGATTTATAAAACTGTTTATCAAACCATCAATGTATTTTATGTACACATAGAGAATATAATATTACCAGAAATAATGCATTAATACTTTCTATGAGCATTTATATATTTATAATTCGATTTATTTGAATATTATAATTTATAGATTGTCTTATTAATAAGAAAAATAGATAAATCTAAATAGGTAGGTATTTAAGTTCATACAACAGGGTATTGTTATTTTGTAGTTTGTACATAATATATAATATTTTAATAACAATCCAAAAACTTCCAAAAATATAAAAATATATTGTACAGACATAAATTACATTTTGAAATTAATACACAAAGATAGGAGGTGTGGCTCGTCAAATCAATAGTCGATAAGATTTTGTGCTGGCTATATGCGTTTAGTGTTAAAGGTATATACACTTATTTATTTTATAATATTACATAATTGTATGTATATTATGTATATTTTAGTTTTAAATTTTAATAATATTTTTTGGAATGAATGAAATCCACATAGTATCGTTTTATTTAAATTAACCTATTATAGACGAATTAATCAATAAAGTGATTGCATTAATTATAGAATACAAGGTATCCATTTTTAAGCGTTATCATTTGTGCACTTTTGCAATTACCAATAGTTATTAAAAAAATTATTTTAAAAAACGTTCAGAATAAATATTATATTCTTTTAAAGAGAACAAAGATAAATTTTTAAAATATCTTTTTACCTTGGTGATATTATTTATTTATTTTAAAACAAATCGGATATTTTTACCTTAATACCTACATAATATTATATATATCGAAAATAATTTTACAAATCCAAATATTGGAGAAGAAATAATGTCATTGAAATACAATAATAATACAAAAGTGTCTAGTTCAATACAAACATTAAAAAAAATCTCACACCACAGTGTTTTACGAGATAGATGTGACGATATTGTAGTAATAAATAAAAAAACCATTTTTAAAACATTTTGTACTAATTTTTTTCTAGCTAAATATGTTATTTTTCTCATTTTCATTACATTTTTAAATAAATTTTTAATTGGGTTTTTTTAATTATTATTTTGCCATTGTGTTGAATGCTGTAAACTATTTTTAATCAAACCTTAACCCAAATGGTTTTTAAATTATTTCTTGATTTAAAATTCTAATGTAATAAATACTTGATTGATTTGTTTGTAACATTGTTCGTATTTTAATGTATTATTATACGTAAATTATTTAAGTGCAATATATAATAATATTATATTTTTTCAATAAATAATAATCTATTAGTTTTAAAATGTACAGTTATGAACAAATTAAAAAATGATAACTTGATTATACTAATATTTAATAATATTATATAGTTATTAATTTTATATAATATACATTAAACATATTATTACTATAGGTACTTTGTTTACATACGATATAAGGATCCAACAACTAAGGTTACTATATCCTACATTAATTATATACAATTAGATTACCATACCTAAAGAATAAAATATATAAAAAATAAATATTTATTATTTAAAATAATATTTATGAATGACTACTGTTTACAATGTTCATTGTAAGAGTGTTAGTTCGCATCTAGTATGGTCTTCTAAAATATGTTTAGTAATTAATAGTGAAAGAGATTTGGCAGATATTGCAGATTTTTGAAATGTCTTAACAGATGAGTAAAGGTGTGTGCTGAGAATACTATCTAATACTTGTCCCGGTGAATGAGCTATAATACCTAGTTTTTATTTAGTATTAATTGTACTTATGTAAGAAATACTGAAGATATGTGATTACGGTGGTCGGTGAAGTATATTAACGAATATAATGTAATAATATTATAATAATATTATATTCAAATTATTTATTTTTGAGACTTTTGAAATTTGTTCAAAATCTGAGTTGTCCAACTTATAAAAGCAGTACAAAACATATAAAAAATGATTTCACGCAAAATTAAATTTCGTTTCAATTCCTCACATCACTCGTACGCTTTTGAATTGAATACTCTTCCTGATAACCCTCATTTCTGTATAAAACGAAATTAAAGCTGGGATGTCTTTTGATAAAAAATAAAATCTTTAAGAAGCTGATAGTAAATTGCTTTTCCAACCATGTTACTTAAAAAAAAGAAAAGAAAATATAATTATAAAATGTGTTTTTTAATAATTCCCATATTTTTTTTTAATTTACATTTTCCCAACAATTTTGAATAATATCATATTTAAACATAAACATAAAAAATATAATTTATATTATGTAAATATATTTTTTTTTATTTTATTTGCACTGTAAATAATTTCTGAAAATCTTCCAAAATATCATCATCAGAAAATTAAGTATTGATCTTCCCTATATAGTATACTCTAACCATAAACCATAAACCAAAGATTTAATAATTATAATGCCATTGTATGATGAAGCTACATGTTAAGGAAAATATTCAACAAAAAACTGTTCGAACCCTCTAACCAAAAAGACATTGTCATTTTCCATACAGAGAAATCCTTCAATGTAGAGCATTGTGTGATAATCACAGTGGGATAATAATCTATATAAATTACTTAAATAATATTAAACTATTAATGAATTGCACAAATCAGGTACCCAATATTATATTAAACAGGTTTCTTTCATATCAAAGATTCACAAGTATGTAATCACTAATCACCTTTAAAACATATGTTGTTCTCCTCTGAACAGATTTTAAATATCTTATTGAAATAAAAAAATAATATATTTTATATTATATCAGTGAGTTTTAGTACGAAAATAAAAACTCTTTTAAAGACCAGTAAGATATGAACATTATTATTGTATACTCAAGTATAATAATATTATATTTCATTATTGGAACAATCATAATATATTAAATGATAATACTTACTCGTTACTACACGTATGGTATTCATTTTATGGTCCATATACTTGCCAATATCATGAAAACCATTCACCCATTAAACTGTAAAAAAATAATGGCGTTTTCGTCTTAAAGACAATGATAGTAAAGACACATATAATGGAAAAGTAAAGACCCGCTTTCCCGGTATCTATATACCTACATCACGTCGAGCTTTAATTTTTTTTTTTTTTCATTACAGGCCTTCATTTAAATCTTAATGGTACATAATATTAACCGTATTAACCTTAATTATTTGATCGTTAATATTTGCTGGAGATAATATCGATCGTATATTATTGAAATGCGCGTCAAAACCAAAACTAATATAGGTAACAACAAGCTAATTATTAGGTGAACTCGTTTACTCGTATGACCGGGGAATAGTATCACAGTAAACGCCAAACCGCGATATGTGGTTCGAGTGTAATTATTGAGTTCACTCGAGCACTCGACGACGTATGCACACGAATGTAATATTATTAGCGATCAAATTTAACGTATTACGCCAATTTTACTCGACTAGAACAAATGGTGTTAATTAATAACCACGGGACGCGCAAATGAAATCACGTCTCCAATTCTGACGTAAAAGCGCCACGTATGAGTGTATAATATAATACGCTGCAGGTACAAAGGAGTCGTGACCGAGCGTTGATAATTAATCGGTTTCGTGGGACGAAACGAATCGGTTTGTCACGTGACATGAGCATATAATAATATCAACAGGCGACTATGCAGCGCGTTCATTATCTACTTAAACAATATTATACTAGTTTATATATTACAATAATATTATGATAATCACTGAACGAATTGACTGTCTAACCGAATGTGATAAAAACTACATTTCATGTGACTGTCGATATTAACAATAATTCAAGATTTTAGAAACTCCGGGGACGGGAAACACGTTTTTGTCGCACTCTGTAAGATTAAGATAGGTTATACAAACGTAATAATATATTATTATATTATGCTTTCTATATGGTTCGATATAGCATTATTAATATACATACCTACTTAATATTGGACATACATGATACGCACACAAACGATATTTTAGAGTTATAGTATATCAATATAATAATTCATAAATTAATTGTTTAGTACCTAGGTACTTTATTTTTTTATTTTTTTAAACCATAATAATTTGGTATTTTTACTGAAACTGCACGTAATGTACTGCACGTTTAGAATGTCAATTGAAAGAAATATAAACATTAAAACATTATTCGATTTATGAAACTCAATAATGAAATTAATGGAAAATAATAATATAATATGTTTAAGATTCCCAATAACTTTTTTTGACTGATTTTTTTTTTTAAATACATTTTTTTGCCAGTGACCACACGGGACATCCAACTCTCTTCTATAAATTATGTCTCCGTTGACAATCCCTAAATAGGTAGTGCGTTTAACCTGCAGCGTCCGTAGTCGACGAATATATAGTTTGATATCAGTTATTATCAGTGATATTAAAAGCATAGTTGTAATACCAATTTGGGTCCGCCCAAAACGATAAATTCTATACTATATTAACAGTAGCCTGTAATAAATAATAATTAATACCTATATGCAATATTAATAAAGCAAATATCATCGACTCGTGCCAGAAATTACGGGTGGTGGCGGTTGCACCGTCGGTATTTTCGCTTAATCCGACCTATATCGGAGAATGCCGTGTGATGTGTAGGGCTCATATTTATACATAATTATGTATGGCATGTACTTAACTCTATACATATAATATATACATGTTCGGTACGCGCACGTACGGAATATGCAAATACATATCTATACGTGCAATTATGTATAGGAAGGCGGTTAGGATGATTGATCACTCGAATATCTGCACAGATCTTGCCGCGTCGGCTGAGACTTTATTATAATAATATGTGTTAACATAAATATAGTATATTATGTACGGCGTGTGTGCTAGGGGATGGAGAATTAAAAAAAAATTATAATTTGTATCGCCCAAAAAATAGTAGTGGCGGTGAGGCGTCGTGCTTGCGAAAATCCCGATTAGTTAAGTTACGAAATGTCAGAGCGCTGCCGTCGGCTCACGTCCTATCGATTATAGGAGGGCGCCCGCCCCGCATCGCCCATCCGCTTCTCCACCGTTCATCACCCGATCCTCCTCATCCTTCTCATCCCACTCATCATTTCCTTTGCCACTTCCACTCTCTCTGCCCTTTTCCCTTTCACACAACCTCTCTCCCTACTCTCTATATATATCTCCCACTCACACTCCATATCTCTCTCTCTCTCTCTCTCTCTCTCTCTGACTCCCACCTACCACAAGCTTCAAACTCCCCCCTCCCGCTCAAACCCAGGGATCCCGGGAAATCGTCCTATACCACCGACGCCACCACCACAACGTTTGGCTTTTTAGGTTGGAAAAAAAAATTCTCTTCATCCTTTATTTCGTTCCATCAACGTCGTCTTCTTTCTTGCCATCTTTCGCAAAAGGTTTGCTGGAGAGGACGACAGCTCCTACTACGCCAACGAAATAGCGTATACCGTGGTATATAGTAGTGTTATACTGTAATATTATAACTATAGTGGCGGCGGTGGTTATTTGACGAAAACGGTGGAATGTTTGGATATTATATTTGGTTTGTTTTTTTGTTCGACTTTCGTTTTATCTTTCCAACCCACCGCATATTCGACGCAACAGTCTTATACCACGCGGAGCGACTACGCGATTATGTAATAGTCGACCTCAGAATCCCCAGGCGATTTCTACTCCTCGATACGATCTCGTCGCACGTGGGAACTTATTATTAGTATATAACATAATAATCCAACAGTCTTCCAGTTGGGCTTATAAATGTACAGTGTAATGCAATAATTACTGTCGGTGAAACTGGGATGACAATAAAATAAATAGTGTTGTCGAAAAGGGATACAAAAGTCATGAATAAATTATATATATTTTATATTATAATAATTTATTAATTTGTACCAATGAAAATGTATTATCGATAAAATATATTCTATCTATAAGCTTATAAATATTATAATGCATACATAAATTATGGTTGCAGCCGATGCCGCATCTAAAATAGGAACGTTTTTCAATTTATCATATAAAAAATGGCTGACTTACGTAAAAAAAAAACCATTTCACAAGAAACTGTATGAGATGTGTACGTGTATGAGTGTGTGTGTGTGTGTGTGTGTGTGTGTGTAAGAGAGAGAGAGAGAGTGAGTGTGTGCATTATTTTACTGCTTGGCCTTCATTGAGAAATTTGCATTTTCACGACGACACATAATTTTTCATTTAAACTAGCTGATTACATCTCGACTTTATTCAAATGATGCGTATAATATCAGTAGAAATTTAAATCGCCAGATATAATAATTCGGTAATAAATCATTGACGTGTAAGTACGTGTGCTGTTGGTTTCAGATTCAGTATTAAAAAACACTAACTTTACATTTGCACATGATGGAAACCACATAATTTAAAGTATATCTCGGGTGACCGAAATACCTAGAATACTACTAGATTTTTATCTCCATATTTGAGAAATACTTTGTCTGTTGACGAAGATGCATACTTATTTTAAGATAAGATATAGGTTGGTCATTAGTTCACTAATAAACATCAACAGGTAACGTTAGACGATAATATTATATAAAACTACGACATGTTTGCCTGTAAAATATTTTTGCATTTAATTATTAAAAACTTACGTTAACCGTAAACACATCTTGTTTAATGGATAACATATCATAGCGACAATTTTCAATATTGTATAGCTTTTAAATTTGTGAGGAAAAGAAATAATTTAAAATTGTTGTTTCAATGATTTATTTTTATTATTAATATCATGTTTTATATACAATATTTTATGTGGTGCACTAAATAAGTCTCATCGGTATATTTATTGATCACTAATCTGAGTCTATTTGACTTCTTTGGTTTTAAATGTTCCAATAATATTTTTAAACGTAAGAAAGAACCGCCATTAACTCTCAAAACAGAAATTTCACAAACGTTGTTATACTTGAATCCTCTTGGTTTTTTGAATAAGATTATTAATTTTTAAAAAACCTAATTTATTCTTAGTATGTTCCTAACCTTCCCCCACCAAAAAAAAATAATTTAAAGATGTAATTGAGTTTTTGTTATAAACTACAATATAATATACAAGACAGATTGCTTTTTTATAACTCAACATGACGTATAGGTACAAATACTCGCTATTTTTTTATGTTGAACTTGATTAAGTATGTGAACATTTATAATTTGAAATTGCAAGCAATGTTTTTAAAATATTCAAGAAATACGCGTTATTATTATTTTTTATTTGCTGTACCTACCGACATTGATTGTCATTACTATAAATGTGTGTTTCATATTATTGTGTAATCATATTGGTTTTTGCCGTTTGAATAGTGTGAGCGGATAAATACAGAAAAAAAAGTTCAGCTTCGCTTCAATCAGAACTATACCAATGTAATAATAGTTTTTATAATATTTTTTTCCTTTATAATTAATTATAAAATATTACTACCCTTAGTTAAAAAAATTGTAGTCAATATATATATAGCGACAAATCATTAACAAAACGATTGATAAAAAAATCACGAAACCTAAATGCTCTGAAAACAAAAAATTCTTATAGGGTGGTAATAACAAAAACAGAATATCTCGGCATAAAACAAATCTGCGCAGTGGGCACCACTGAACTGGATATAGCCAAGCGTGCGTTTGACATGAGCAGTAGATGATGGTAATATTGAAAACGGTCAACATTATTGCTAAAACGAACGTTTATGTGTAGGTTTATCATCGACGAGCCAAAAAATGGAGACCACCGTACAGTCGAGTTTTAAGACATACAACATAAGTATGAAAACAATAATAATAATAATAACAACGACAACAAAAAATAATGATAATATTTCGGCCAAGAACACTCGCTGCTAGCGCTTGTGTTCCGACCGCAGACGTCCGGTCTATTTTGCCTGTCAAGTGCACCGGTGTGTTCATTGTTCAATGACGCAGACAGCATTGCACCATATACAGGACGATGAAAGGGTTCGAAATCGGCAGGACTAAGTCTCGATAAAATTTAGTTTATCAATGCGAATTTATACACGGTGATGGTTTCCAAAGCGCTTCAATCAATGACTTCACGCTAAAAAAATCCTAATCATAATAATATTAATTATATGTTGTTAAACACCTATTAACTGAATGCCTACTCACAAAAGACGCCAGAGAGAAACTGATGCTCCTCAACAATCTTTGTGAAATACTAGCTCCAAACACAGAGAGAACATCGTCACTCCTAGAACTTCTCAAAGAGAAGAACCTTCTTTAAAAATTATAACATGTACGCATAGATATTATATCACATACAATTTAAATTATCACATTAATAATTATCTTATATACACCTTATTCTGATGTAAAATTTAAATAAACTGAAATATGTATTTCTGAGACACCAAAAACCCCGGTAGTTGAGGCTTATTTTTTAAATAAAAAAATATATATATTAATTATAATAAATGTATATTGTAAATACTTATTTTATGATATCTCGTTATCAGAACCCTATGATGTATGTTTGCTTTAAATGTTACCACATACCTGTGTTTTCTAATTATAATAATTGTTATTTGAATTTGAAGAATGTGTATGACGTATTATGTTACTGGAACGCCCGTTGTAGTAGTCCACCCAACACTGCTTTAGGACCACCTGTCAACATTTTGCTTTTAATTGTAAAACTACTATAGGTACTCGGCGCTAGTATAACACTTCTGAACGTTTCCCAAATTTTTATTTTTGATCTAAGCGTACTAAAATGTATGCAAATTAGACTGCTTTGACATAATAATCCTCGTTCTTGATTAAGCTCGAGTTAGTATGTACTTGCATATTTTTACTAATCGATCGTATTGTACGCTAAATAAGAAAAAAATAAATTTCATAAAAATGAGATTACAAATATGCATTGTTTTAGAGCATAATATGATAGTGCATATTTCAATATTTTACACTTTTTAGACCAAATTATTTTACAACATTTTAAGGAGTTGTTATGCAATATTGCACAATTTTGTAGGTTAAGCTTATATTATACATAATCACTTAATGTACAATTTCGAGAAAATAAAAATAAAGATATTTATAAAAACCGACATTTCGGTAGAAGCAAGGATGATGAATTTTAAGTCTACATACCTACTCAATCATAATAATATTAAGTATTTTTTTACATTTTACAATACCTATAATGTATGTCATATTAAATAATTTTTAGGGAATTATAATTAAACAATAATAAGTAAATATAATATAAACTTTGCTGTAACATGTTTTATATTAATTTAAAATGAAAATTATACTTTTATTTAATTGCTTTTACCGGCACAATATTTTACCGAACATTTGGTAATGTTTAGTGCACATAGATCTGAGTCCCAAATTCATCATTTAAATCATAAATGTCAAACTTATCTTTCAACTGATTTCAAATTTACTATGACTTTTAAAATTGGTATATACGAGTCTATTCGCAAAGTGATCAAACAATCGTGTTTGGTATTTTACTCAAGAGAACATGAAGTCCTATAGTTGTATTATAATATCAGATACGTTTCACGTAGTATTTCAGTTTTTGATGAGTTTTTTCTCATACACAAAGTGTTGAAAAAAATATCACCACAAGTTCTTTATTTTCCACAGATGCATTCATATTTATTATTACACATAAAACAATGTGAAAAATATAAATCTTACTAGGTACCTACTGTTTCTTTTTTTTGTTTGTCGTCATAATTCCACACTAAATCGGTCTTTATGTGTAAAGTAAACCAATTAATTTTAACAGCGGAACGAGAAATCGATGGTTTAGAGATTTACGAACAAAGTTTGGTCGTTACGATCGTTAAATTTATTCGATCCGAAACCGACAAATTGAAACTATAAGGTTTTGTAGTGTATGTAGTAATGCCGCCGCAACGACTGACACATGAACAATAAAATAAAAATGTGTATAATATATATAATATATATATATATATATTATGATACAGCGTAGTTTGGTTTGGAGGAAAAAATAGTCTTTGTCCGTATAATATAATTTAATACGTATTGCGAGACGAATAAAAACAAATGAATTATTAATATACGATGTACGAGACGGCACGCGCGGTATAAGCTCCTCGCCCCACTGTATAATAATACCGCATTTTTCTTCTAAAGTAAAATATAAGAATTATTGTTATGTTATAATTTGTTTCGAATTGATCACCAATTAGCAGTGATCTTACGTATAGGTGCGTATTATTATATAATATTGAAATACCAGCTATAGCTTACACAGGTGTGTGTCGTACAGGTGTCACCGGTCGCGGTTTGTAGGCGTTTTACAGTCCTCTTCGAAACTACATTGTATTAATAATTATTGGAATGGGAGCGTTTTTATAGTCAACTTCATGTGCGAACGTCCGTCATTTGGTCGTGTTGCAAAAACCGTCAATGATCATTATTACAATGATTCATTCGCAGTGTACGAGGGCGGCTATTTAACGCACTCGCGTGCACATGTAAAATATCTATCCTGTGATAAAAACAAAAGCAAAAAATTTAGCTAGAAATTTATAAAAATTTTTCTTTTTGAATCTAAGATTTAAAAATGTAATACGAGATTCCACATAAGTCTGTCTACCTTTATAAAAAAAAAAATGTCTACAAGAAAGTCAAAATAAATTTTTATGAGTGTTTGAAGTTCATATTTTTATAACATTGGATATTTACTACATTTCTCAAGAGCGATTTTCTTATTTTGTTGTAATTCAAAAACCAATAACTGTAGATGCATGAACATTTTACTGAATTTTTATATTTTTATTTTCTATACACCATAACATTTTGAAAATATGTGGACCCATTGATACATTGACCCAATTCCTTATTATATTAACATTAATGGATGAATTTCTTTAAAATATTGATGTTAAAAATAATTAAATACATTTACTGGAAATTAATAGAGAAATGTATTACATTTTAAAGCTGCATCAACTATAATATATTCAATTATTTTTGACAAGTTTCCTTAATAAATTATGCTCCCCAAAGTTACGGTTTATGAGTCACAGAAAGTCAAAGATCATTTAGATTAATATAATCTGTAATATTGGTTCCTCTGTCCAAAGCCCTATACAGTTTCTAGAGTGAACACTGATCATTCATAAATTATTGAGAAAAGTTGTTTTCAGCTTAAATATCTATTCGGTATTTTAGTTTGTTTATTAATGAAAAGTTAAAATACTTGTAGATACATTTTTAAAACATTAACATATTTTTTTTGACTGTTATTCCGTTTTAATTTTCAGAAAGTAACCTTTAGAAATTTAAAACTCACCAAAAATATTATTTATTGAAATTAATTAGAACTATATTAAATGGAGAAATTTAAATAATATATAATATAAAATAAATAAATTATCATCAGTAAAAATCAATAGCAGCTGTTATTCGACTTCATATTGTTTCTATATTTACATTAATAATAATACCTAGCATAATAGATAATCTACATGATTAATAACGTTTCTAACTGAATGGGGAAAATTAAATAATAACTACAATTAATATAATATAAATCCAATAACCATAATTTATCAACTACGTCGTACCAAAAAATATAGAGTGATTTACTTTTTATATAGTTATATGGTTTCATAGATATTGCGGAAAAATAATTACATTTCCCGGGTGGCACTTCTGGACAGTGGATTGGTGTGTGTTACAATGCGTAGCGATCAGTTTATGTTTATTAAAAATTATTATATGCTAGGTAGGTATAGTATAAGATAAAAACCAACATTTTTAGTTTAAAAACACACCTATATAGATAAGTGATTAATCATTCTTTATTGAATTTATAGTAAAAACACAATGTACACAATTTGAAATAAGCAATATTTTTAATGTAATGACATAACCATTTTTAAAAATGTTATAGGTTGATATGTCAAAAATGTTATAGTTGCATAAAAAAATATATATTATATTAATTGTTGTAGGTACCTTAGCAGTAATACTAGGTTCAGCTACGAAATATTATATTATGCAATAACGGATTAATTATTTTCTCAAAAATACCTATTTTCCTCTTTCAATAATAATTGTCAAATAAGTGATAAATTTCTTTGATCGCATTACAACCTGCAGTCAAAATTATCTTTATGTAAAGT
>WHPZ01590617.1:0-17179 GCA_016617965.1 Macrosiphum rosae
TACTCGATTCGATTTTTCGTGTGTTATACTGCAGACGAA
The DNA here is from genome assembly GCA_016617965.1 of Macrosiphum rosae. Classification (NCBI taxonomy): domain Eukaryota; kingdom Metazoa; phylum Arthropoda; class Insecta; order Hemiptera; family Aphididae; genus Macrosiphum; species Macrosiphum rosae. The sequence continues at coordinate 40 of WHPZ01590617.1, forward strand.
TAATAAGTTAACCGTCTACGCGTTGTTTATAAGAATACATAGTTTTCTAATATAATAAGTAATGCTTGCATTTTTGATATTAAACTTAAAACATTAATATATTAGTTGTTTAATTTTATCGGCTCTATTCTAGGAAGACGGTCAAAATATTATAATGATATCATAAAGTACATGATATACATTTAAGGTGACTATACACAACATTATTATTTCTAGTATGGGATAATGAATTTGCAGATAAAAATAATATAATTTTATTTTTTTGGGGGTTTGACATTTAATAATGGGCCAAAATAAACCTACTTTCCTTTATTTTTGTTGGAGATTACGTGTCATACTAGTGTAGGAGTTTTGGTACGTGTCTAGTATTAAAAAAAAAAGGTTTTATCCGTAGGAGTTTATACAAGCACCATTGTTTCATACGTTGAACATACAATACGTGGAACGCTTGTACTCGCATATTATATTATATAGCTCCTGGTTATTAACAACAATGTATTTGAATATGACTTGAAACTATAAGTGTAATATTTTGGAAAACTATAAAAACAATCTGCATTCGAGTTATGTAAAACAGTCGATACGCGTTTAATGATCTTCAACAGTGTCCGACAACAATAACATTGATCTGTATGATGTATTGTTATGGTTGCATTATAATAGTCGAGCTAATTTGTCGCATACAGTCCCACATAATATAGAGTTTCTACTGGTGGTCTCAATGGCAATAGAAGGGGCTTCGGATCTCGCCAGCACAAGTATAAAAATAATACAATGTCACGCGAGACGGTGACTGATGGACGAGCAGTATTTATGGTTGATTATTATTTTTTGGTCGTGTCCCGCACTGGTAGTTCCACAGAACCATAATGGCGAGGGTGTATAGTATAACTTTTAAACGGTATTCTGTTTTATGTACCTATAGACCAAAGACAATAAAATATCATTTGAGATGCCAAATTGCCGTAGGTTTGGTGGGCGTCGCCGGAGAGCTTTTGACAAATGGCCACAGCCCTCAATTTCCCCGGTCCCTTGTGGTCAAACACAATACTATATATATATATATATATATATTTATGTGTATTTGTACGCTCTCCGTGCCGGTAGTACGCGTTTACCGCCGCCCTGATAGGTGGTCATATTATACTCTGAGGGGGTGAGTAGTAGAGGTAGCTTTGGTGAGGTGATGTGGGTCCGGGCACGTTGGGGGTGGTATAGCATTCGGTATCACCACGAGCCAAGGTGACATTGAGAGAGAGTGCTAGGGTGTAAGGGGGTCGGGGAATTGTATAGAGAAGACAACTGGCGCAAAAGTGTCCGGAATGTGGGGAGCGGAGTGGAAGGTGTAATTACAGGTGGATTTAGCTTTGAAAACTCGATCGTCACGTCCGCAGGACGGGCTCCGTGATTTCCACAACGGCCATTTCCTACGTTCTGGATAGTTCACTCTGCCTCTTTCTTCTCTCTTTCTTTATATTTATATAGCTAACTCATAGTTTCTCTCTCTCTGTCTTTCTGTCTATCTATCTCCGTCTACTTTACTTCACCGTCTCATCGCGACTGCGGAAACCTACTCGTTATAAAATCAAATCAAATGAAAAACCGAAGAAAGACTTCAGTTTTCTAGTCAAATTGTGGGTATTCGTGTATACACGTGCATTTCTTTTTAACACAATATTTCATATTTCATAATTCATAATATTTATTTTTAACAATATCCGAACCGCTTCCTATGTTCTCAGAAGTTTTAGAACTGTGTGTTGCATAACACATAATGCAACACTAATTGTTGATATAAAAAATTCAGTAAAATATTATAATATACAATTTTGAATTTCTACGTTTTTCATTGGAACATAATATTGTTAATATCATTACCTAGCACACCGCGCTGCACGGAGTTTTATGGTCGCCACTCGTCACGAAACCAGCTACAGGAGCAGTGGGGGTGGGAAGATTAGGAGTTCAATACCAATTGGTTTTCACTTTTTTATTATCAAAAATGTTCGTTTTACTCTAAACTCGTTTGTGTACCTATTCGTCTTGTATTTAGAATCGTTAATATATTTTTGCTCGTCGCATACACATTGTTTTCGAGGCTGTTGCAGTCCGCACACTACAATTTGTCGCACTTATATCGGTACCTATAATATTATAGTCGTTTCACAAGGAGATGGACGGAAATTATTTCATCTACGAGTTTCACGAAAAGACGAACAAACGACATGCACATTTATTTTTTGTCCTCTCCTCGACGGTGCTTAGCTTATATTATAATATAGCTTCGAGGTGACCCATTTTACGTAAGACACTCATTATTTAAGAAAACACTATATTTTTAAAAAAAATTTTGTATACAAAATGTTAAGTCGTTGTGAAACAACATATTTGGTAAGAAAATTATAATTTTTACTATTTTTTATCGTCGTAATTTGTACTCTTTTGGATATGAAAACCTATTACATTTTTAATTTCGTATAATATTCCGAGTCAAGATATTACTCGGAGTATTTCGATCTATAAAATGTAAAATATGTCAAACAAGTGGCTTATTAGTAAGTTAAAAGTATTGGACTTTTAGATGAGTAGACTTGATTAGTAGGTCTGAGACAATTAACCGGTTATTATTATTATTATTATTGGATATCTATTAACCACTCTGACTGATCAAAACATATTATCATATTATAATATTGGATTTGCTCGACATTGTCTATGAACCGTTCCACAATAGATTTAGCTATTCTTTTCATTAATTTCCCTCGCCCGTGCGTATTATAGCAGTGGACTTTATTGTTCTCACAACGATATTGTTTTGTCCACAATCTTATTTTAATTTACACTTTAAATGCATCAGATTTTTTCGTTTTTTTTTTTATCAAATAGTATTCGGGTGAGAGAATTAACATACTTAATGACTACTCTGTTTCTGATATTATGTGTTTATATATTGTTTTGAATTTGCATGGGAAAGGATTTAGAATTTAAAAATACCATTTACACTTGGTAGCCGGGACGTTTTAGCATATTATTTTCAACGAGAAAAGAAAATATATTCTATCAGACGAGCTCAATCTCAAAAAGGATGTATAATGTATATAATATACGAGGTATATACATATACATATACCTAAAGCTATATACATATTATACAATATCACGATCGTACCATGTTTAGATTTTGTACATAAGGTTAAAATATTATTGTAACACGCGAGTCAAAAGTATCTTAATTTAGTTATACCCACCTAGAGTCATATTATGTTGTACGCCTTATGAATTGAATTTTCTACAGAAGTGAGATAATAATATTATATGTTAATGGTATCGGAGTACCTAAATTGTAATAAAATATGATTTAGAATTTAAAAAATGAAAATAATAATACACTCCGTCGATAAAAATATACCGACGATCGCTATGTTACGGTAATATTAATTTTCTGATAAACCGCCGAAGGATTCCTATTGTAATCGAACATTGTATATAATATTAGTTTGTTAAATTAATTAAAACATTTTTAATTTAAAACATCATCGTTCAAAAGAAGTGTATTATTTTAATGAGTATTATTGTATATGGAACCTTCGCCGTTAAAAAAAAAAATATTTTTTTTTATCTTTTCAGTTGTAATACGGTTTAATGTTATCATTTTAATTAAAAAACGACGAATGGCATCATTAAAAAAAAAAAAAATCATACTGAATTATAAAATTGGCTAACGCATTTGTTGTATATATACATACACATCCGGATCCTGTGCGAGATTTGCTATACACTATTATATTGGGTCCAGTAACGACACCAGTCATTACATCACATATATATATATATACTTGCCGACACAGAGATCGCTTGGGTTTGCGCCAACTAATGACAACAATACGGTTTGTCCGTATATAATATGTGTGTGTTGTGTGTGTGTGGATGTGCAGAGAAAGAGACATAGAGATAGATAGAGAGAAAGTGAAAGAGAGAGGGGGTGAGAGAGAGAGAGGGAGAGAGTTTGGAAACTCTAAATTTCTAGTGTGGATCATATTATTATTATAATATAATAACGTGCGAAGATTATAGATAATAATAATATAAACCGTAACACTTAACGGCAGTTTAAAGTTAAATACTCTCGGTTTATAACATTTACATTAGACTTAAACCTATATAATATGTATATTATTCTAATGTCTAGTAGTACCTATTATATTTTAAACCGTGGTTAAATATTAATCTGTAACCGTTGCGATATTATACACATAATAATATAATATTAGGTCACCGTTATTATAAACCACCCCACCCAACGCTCCGACTGCACGAATCGAGGGTCTCCTCTTTCTAAACATTCTAAGCCCACTCTATAAATATTAAATAAATAAATAAATAATATAACTGCCCATATTACATAGGTACGGACAGATACCACCGTAATATTACAATTGTGTCGATGTGTGACCAGTTGTGGTATATAGCACGTGGTGGTCGAAGACTAAATTTAAGAAAAAAAAACCTAAAAATTACTACTACCGGTGGTGAAAATATTATAAAATAAGCATTGTCCTATAATACAAGCGCATAATGCAATCATTAAATTCGGTTAAAAGTTTGTAAATATGAGAGTACTTACCTATGGTTTTAATTGAAAACGAGTGGAATTTCGGTTTATCAAAAAATGTAATATTTTTAGTTTCGTTTTTTTTTATTCGAATATTCAGCAACATTAATATCGTATTTTACGAAATAAAAATATCATAATTAATCTACCTGGCTAAATTCATAATTTAACTGTTAATACACTTTATAAAATTAATCTGCCTATATGCTATTATAATGGACGACTGGACGAGAATCAGTTATTTTGTTATTATTCGAAAACAAAATGATCCCATCAATTTACAACAATTATATCATACTATATGTAGGTATTTAGTTTGAAAACTATTTAAAAAAACACTTACAGAACGGAATGGATCATGACGGTCCTTTTTTTTATCCGAATGACACCATAATATAATTTCTAAAAATTTTCGTCAACACAAATTTCGTTGTACCTACATATTTTGAGTACCCCTACCTCATATTTTTATGTATTTTATTCGTGACAGTTTAGGTATGCGCAGTTTTCTGTGCTAAATCGTTATGTCCTGTAATTAATATTTTTTCATTCGTGACTTATCGCATTGTACGAAAATGAAAAAAAAAAAAAAGGAAAAAAAAACGTCAAGATGATTATACGGCTAACAATTGAGTAATAAGTGTCAAGTGCAGATATCTTGGTGACTCAAATGCTCGAATTTCCGTATGTACGCAGTATGTGTTATTTTTATCACTTCTATTATTACTCGGTCTCTTCACGAGTCCCTTATCCAAACTATTATATTATTGTCATATTATGCATTATATTTGCATACAATGCATAATAGTAACTACGTATACGCAATATATAGTGCTATTCCACAGTACATTTGCATTGTACGGTTCTTAAGTACTTATGTAGGTACTGCATGTATATGTGGGCACTACAATGCTCGCCGCGACGTAATGCACAATCTATGTCTTTTGTGTTCCACTGTCGAATAATAATAATAACAATAATTATGAAGTTTCCCCGAAGTCCATTTAAATAATTACCTACATTTTTGCCTTTAGTTATAATTATTATACTCTCTAGCACAACTCTACAACCATAGTGCTAAACTGACGACACTGATAAAAATGTATTATTATCATTATAAAAATATGCCCCTACATGCTAGACGGTGTCTGTAGTTAGATTTTGGCTAAAAAAATAAAATATATAAGTCGTTAAATCTTGGACGACTTAAAATTAAGAATAAATTTAAAAACATGGACTTTGAGTAACATAAGCTTAAATATATTTAAGAATTCCAAAAATTAGAATTTGACAAAGCTTGGTGAATCACACTGTACATCAGGGTCGTTATGATTAAAACACAAAGTTTTAAACAACTTGCTTTAAACAAATTTAAAACAACTTAAAACATTTTTCTTAAACGTTTTGTTCATTAAAGCAGTATAAAATCCAAGTGAATGTTGTCTGTTATGTTTTTGGTTTATTATTAATAATAAATAATAATAGATATCCTACAGAATAAAAATAAAATCATTAAATAATTATAACTATTATAATCCATAATTCTAATTCTTTTTTTAAATTTTATTGAAAAAATTAGCAAATTTAAAATTTTTATCTGAATAGTTAATTCATACATAATAATATAATGACTGCATAAGACATCCATTCAGAAAATATTTTATATACATTTGAAATAATTTAAGATTTAAAAAAGCAAGAAATAAACAGTGAAACATATTATACTAGTAGGTACACGACAAATTTTCATATAAGTAAATTTCATATTATTAAATTAAAATTAAGTTATTTTAAATATACTGTTTAAAACATTGTTTTTAACTGTGTACAATTCAAACAATTTATTTTGTTTAAAATATAATATAAGACCGAAAAAAAAACAGTTTAAAACAAAAAGTACACCAATTGAATGGTATACCACTAATTATATAATGCACACGCATACTTATAGTCTCGCAGGCTGCAATACTACGAATTTCCAATTGTTGTTTTACGTGCAAGTCGAATCGCCGTCCGGAATTAATGTTCTTGAGCAAACTAACCTTTTTGCGTACATTATAATATAATGTATATAGGTTTATAGGTAACCTACGAATATTATTATGCAGACCGTTAGTAAATATTTAAATATATAAGAACAAAGTCGAAACAATAGATTAAATATTATAAAATTAAAGTTTCGTAAATTATTAGACGTAGAACACAAATAATTTATAGGGTTGTGGAAATATTATAACTTTGTTGGCGAACGTATATACGCTCGCAAATGCTAAATAAACGTCGCGAATATAAATTGAATTTATGCATTCCCGCGTGTAACTCGCGAGCGTTTTGCCGAAAATTAATCTATTGTTGTAAGAATAATAATAATACGCATTAAATCGCACACGCGCCGAAACATATAGTCGTAACATTATAATATGGTAGGTTATACCTCTAAATATATTTAGGTTCCGTAGTTTTTCACAAGTTTTCGAGGAAATATGCACACTGGAGGACAGAAATGAATAACGTCCGTGACCTGTACGTCACAATAATATGTTTCGCTCAGTCTTGTACCTATAATACCGTTATCCGCAACGAAACTGCTACCCTAAACGCGGGTGTTTTTGACAAAATATAAATGTCGGCAATAATAATAATATATATGTTTGGGTGCATTTTATATAATAGTATATTATTATATTATATCGTACTGCGACGGCAGACATCCGATTCAATTATGTCGAACGTCTCAATAATATATATTGTACAACGTACAACCCTCTTATTCAAAACGATATCGCATACTGCAGCTAAAAAATGAGAAAGCGCATCGCTTTTTTGTGCGACCCATTAATATACCAACTCCAAGTTAGAGTATTATTTTGTTTTGGCATCTAATCACACAACCAGTGATTGAATGGTTGATCTAACGAAGAGTGTTGCAATATAGAACGAACGTTAATGACGAAATTCTGCAGTACGATAAAATGCATTCGTCTTCTTATTATGAAAAAAATAGGTAAATAACGAAACTAACCCCAGGAACCGTATCAAATCCCGAGCATCACAGAAGATATCATCGACAGAGGTTTAAGTGAGTAAGTCACTCTTGGCGTAAAGAAGAGTATTTTTTGAGTATTCGTAGGGGAGAATATCCCACGAGAAAAACGACCAATTGGAATACCAAGACTAAGATGTTAAAATGGAGTCAAAAAAGACGTAGAGAAAGTGTGACCAGATGAGATGGATCGGTAAGAGTTATCATTTGAAGGAGAAATCTGGAAACAGTTATTAGAATGTGGTGAAAAAAGGGTAGATAGTTCACAATCAAGCTGCGACCGAAGAAACGGTCTACTGTCCAGTAAAATATAATCAACACACAATTCCAAAACGAAAATATTTAACGTTTGTTTTTCACAATCATAATAATGACATGATTAATCCGAAATTAAAAAAGTGAGCCGTCGCAGGACGCCTGGCCAATGTGAAAATAAGCTTGAAAATTGAAACGATGGTTAATTAAAAGAAATAAACGTGGCTAATGAAGAACAGAATATTAATTTTTTTTTAAGAAAAATTGTTCTTTAATTTAAAGACGCATTAGACGCCAATAGACGTTTTCACCCTCCGCATGAGACATTTCACACAAGAAATGTTAATCGTAAAGATGACGGTTGATTGTAATCACAAAAGTACACTTAATTCTTTCAACGTGTCATAATATAATATTGTTAGCATAGATCAGGCGACAATATTATTATAACAAAGTTCGGGGGAGGAATAATTATACCTCGGTGCAAAAGTCGTTGGTAGGCAGTTATTTGACAGAATAATGGTTTTGGTCGTTATTACATCAGATGTGTGATACAGCCTCGGACATTCAGCTCGACGACACAAACGTTTGAGGCCCACTCGAATATTTTTCAGTCCAGCAAGCCTTTAAGTCCGGGCACGATGTTGGATAAATCGAACACGTCGACACTACATGACAGGCAAATAATTTTCATGACGGAAATATTATATAATTTTGTATTATATTGCACTCAGTGACATTCGCTGGAGCTGTACCCTCAGTCGTTTGGCCGACCTACACACGCACGAACATTACACTTAATATGTTTCCATTTATTTCGAATATACGTTAGGTATATTATAATATAATATAGTTTACATATTTTATTCGTTTATTATTATTATTTTTTTTTTTACAAGGAAAGCGAACGAATAAACTTTCAATTGGTCTGTACATGCAATTCCAGTTATATGTACGATTGTTGCTCTGAAATATTACCCTTCTACAAAACGCAGTAATAATATAATAGGAAGTTCTGATAATTCTCTAGTAATCACAAATCAATACCAGCTATCAATAATTCCTTTATTCGGCTTACAATACGTTCTCACGATGTGTTTTTGAACTGCTTCGGTAATTTCGGACAACGGAAAACGGTAACGATTAAATATTGTGAAACTTAAAAATCAATCAGCGGATGTGAATTACCGAGAAATCGACGGAAACACACAATGTGCCGGCTGGTTTTTTGTTTTGTATTGTAAATTTAACATTGAATTATTATTCCACTAATTTTTCGTTATTGAGGATTTTTAATGTAGCGAAATATTATGGATTGTGTTAAAAAGTAATCGTTTTGTTTGTCGATTTCAGACTTACAGAGTGCGTTTCGAAGAATATTCAAATGGGAAGTATTCTTCTTATTTTTTAGAAATCGCGAGAATTCGTAAAATTATTTTTTAATTACAAGACTTAATTTATTTTATATTCACTCTACCTCGATTAACTTAATTTTTATTTTTTTATGAGGTAGATTTAACGTAAGTTTAAGTCTTGCTTTAAACAACATATTATGCTCAAAAATATTATTTGATTATTCGTCTGTGGTAGATAATAAGGAGGGTTAGGGACTTCTAGGAGCTTACCTGTTTTGAAATAACCATTAAAAACATAGCTAAGTAATATAGAAATTTGTTTCATAGCAATGTGAGATTATATTTACAATTTATAGTTACATATTTTGCATACTTGACAATTTTTTTATAATATATAGTTGTAAGTATATAATTTAATAAAAAAACCTAATTTTTAATGTAGTTATTAGTATGATGGTTTTATTTATAGAAAATAAATATTTTAAAATTAATGTTGATTTTCCTCGCCATCACTTGTGTTGTTACTTATTGATACACCATTATGCGTGATTCACAAAAACTCGATGTAAGAAGAAAAAAAATCGGAAAAGAAAATTATCGATTATTTGTTAATGTACAAGATTTTTGTTATAAATTACAATTTAAAATTTTGAAAATATTATCTAGATATTAAAATAAAAAGGTTTTATTCAATAGGTACTACGGTTTTATTTTAATGCATACCTATTTAGTGATTCTCTAGGGCATAAGTACCTAGCTCTAGGGCTATAATATGAAAATAAGATTTGTATCCCAATATTTACTTATTATTAGAGCTAGGTCATAAGTCTCAATATGCATGCATATTTTGATGTTTTTAAGGGCATGAAGTCCCTAGCCCTAATAATAAGTAGATATTGGGATACAAATATTATTTTCATAATAGTATAATAAAAAAACAATATTCAAGACTGACAAATAATTTAAGTCTGTCTACTATTCCTTATCGGTATGGAACGATATTGTATATTTTCTAATTTATTTTGTGCAAATAAATTTTACACATATTATTATATTTGTATTGTTAAGGTATTCATATCGATTAGGCAAGCAATATATTTTTATTTTATGGATTTCACTTTATATAATTTTGCGCTTTCAAGAGGTTTATTTTTATTTAAAGTTTACCTCAAAGATTATGGTAATTTTATGAAATTGGCTGCTCCTCGCATTTTTCTTTCAAAGTATTAAAATTGAATTATTCGATGCGAAAAAATGTAATACAATTTCATTTGGAATTTGAAAAAATACAGCTAGGCGAATTATATTATTACATTAACGAGTGCTGTTGCTGTTGGATTCAAGAAAACTTAATGAACTGTCGTGTAAAACAGTTGGGGTCGAGTACGAACACTGAAAGTGTAGGGTCCATTATTTCTGCCGGTTCTAATGTTTATTTAAGCATTGTAATTGGGGATTATGATATGGCAAAGGAAATGACAAATAAATATTAGTATAATGTGGTGCTTTAAAATAATAATAATAATTTATGTACAGTTCATATTATATACTGCAGGTCGTCCCCACCCTGCACCTCCACACCCTTAGGATATACTTTTGGAAAATGTAGACGGCGTCGGAGTGGAAAAAATATGTTACCTCGAAAAAGTACCTACGGCAAAATTAGAGTGAAATGTTAATTTTTGTTCGGATTCGTACCTTTTTGACGTCACAATGAACCAGACCAATTACAATTTTTTCCACGTACTTCTAAAGGGTTTTTTTTTATCGGGGTTCTCTTTGTCCCATTTTCTATCATGATAGCGGATGTAAATTAAACTTCTACCGTTAAAGAGTTCCTCTGAATAGAAACCCGAATTCAAAAAAGAAAGAAAAAATAACCACACAAGTCTAAATCAAATAATATCATATTCCCAACGTTTTCTTTATACTTTCGTGGAATGCATTAGAGTTAAGTCGTATGAATTTCATACTTGGTATGATATTTTCAATGTGTTACACATTGAAAAATTACACATGGTTATTACACACTGAAAATTCTAAGTATGAATTTTATTGTCACCCGGTGTCCGACTTCGGATTGTATTATCATATATTATAAATACCAAAAAATATATTACAATCAAACAATGGTTTGCAAGAGTATTACTGTATATGTTTCTATTAACTATTACTTACTTTATGTCCAGGTAGGTAAAGAAGTAAATTTGTTATTGAAATTTAATAAAAAACTAGTTTAACTACCGTATTATTATCTAGATAAAAGTTATAATATATTATATTATTTATCTAATCTAGATAAATGTAAAATATGTTTATCTATATCCCTATCTTGCGTAAATGGAATTTTCGTTATATACTTTAAAACTGGTATAAACTCGATACTAAGATGCTAGAACAACTACGGGATCGCTTTAAAATTGTAAATTTAATATTATTACAATGCACCATTTCGCCCTTCTCCGAAATGAGTGAAGCATTATTTTTTTAAAAATCTGATGATGAATTAATAATCATACTGTTTACAACAAAAATAATAACTAGTTTTTTAATTTAATTTAACTTAAATTTACTAAACTTTATTTTTAAACCATGAAAAAATTCCCAAAAAAATTAAAATTCCATCTACTGCAGTTAATATAGTAACGCAGATGAAGATTTTTCATGATTTTCGTGCACAGTGCGCATTGATCAACCTCATCACCACCTGTTATATTATTATATGATCGGTTAATATACTTAAATATTACAGTATGTCTGTATATTAAACTTTAAAATCTATTAATAGTAATATTATAGTCATGCTAATATAGTTATCGGGGTAAAACGCGAGTGATAATAATTTTGATATTATGCGAATAATATTATAATAATAATATGATTAGAATTTAATAATACAAATATGCGATCTGAATAGTCGTACCTACCTAACAACAATGATTTCCATCGGTATCAACAATATATATAATATTATTAATACATACCTAGTACGATTTTCACCCGGATCCTGCAGTGTGCGCATAACAACGGAATCAAAGGACTACGACCATAATAATAATAATAATTTAATAGTTGGTACAACTATTTACATATATTATATTTTATATTATTAATATTTTTTTTTTGTGAATTCCGCAGTTTACCGGTCGATACGGTTCGGAATTTATTTCGGATACAAATTGAAGGGCGCACACAATTCCCTTTGTAAGTAAACCCGGCAAAGTTGAACGGCGGTATACACCTCTCGCCGGCAGTCGGGATTATGAATTGTTATTATGTTCATAACTTGAACACGACCCTAAATAACGGTTGATTACTGTTTAATTAGTTGTTTAAAAATGCATCCTCTACTACAAATTAAATCCCGAGCACAAAATCGTTTGTGAATATAATTGTGTAACGGTGATTTTTTTTTTTCATGTTCATTCAAATGAATAAATATGAACTAGATTTATAAACAAATATTTTGCATAATATCGCAAACATCATTTGTTTGTATTTTTTTTTTTCAAATACTATACAGTGGCATTGTTTTTTCCACCGAAAACAATACACTACTATAATAGCCAATAGGTATTGGAATTTTTATAACTGAAGTGTAAAAAAAAATTTAAAAAAAAAACCCCGAAAAAGGTTTTGGCCAAGCGCAGGGTCTACGATAAGCCTTGTTCCACTATTTTAGGCATCAACTGTGTAGTGGATTAAATTAAAAAAAATATTGTGTGGTAAAACGTTGGTTGAAAACTGCATCGCTTCTTGTGATAACATTGATTTCTCTACACAGAAGTTCTGATTGCTATTCCATTTGCTCTATCGAAGAACTTTCTTTACCGTGTACTGATGTGAAACTTTATTTACAAACAACAGTAGAAACGGTTAATTAGCGTACTACTACTTCCGCCTGAAAACAATTATTTGCGGGAAAATGTAAAAACTAAATACTGCAAACTTATATGTATATCACATAATATAATACGTTTATCAACAATATAATAGTAAGGAAAATCCTATTAAGATAAGTAAGTTTACTGTTATCGAAATAAAAATGTCTTAGTATCATAATTATAATTATAATATGATAAAATAATTAATAATTGAAACTATAGTCTATATTAGTTATACAATAAATTGTAGCTGTAATTTTATAAAACATGTATCAAAATTTAAAAACACCGAAACACAGATCTTCTGCAACATGAAATTCGTGGTGATACGGACAATTTTAATAACATGCACTAGAAGGCATATTTTACAAATTTTGGCATTCCACATGTCGTCTTCCAAAATCTATGGTTATAATGACTCGACCAAACGTGGTTTCAACCGGCAATACGGATATAACATTAAATTAGTTAATTACTGCCACCATCGACATGAAATTCGCACAGACGCGTTTCGTCAGAATCGCATACAATATAATAATACTATTATAATCTAATATTATTATTATTGCATTTGAACCTATCAAACGACGTGTGAACGAGTGCGACATCGTCTCCACGCGTGGCGTTGGCGAGTGGAGCAAAGGCGTACCTTTATGTTTACCGAAGTAAAGAGTCTCGTAAAAATATAGACATTTTCTAGATTTTATTTTTGAAGAATAAAGGCGTTGTCGCGGCATTTGCTCTACATATATTGTCGTAATGTGTATATACTATATCATTTAGATATAAGTATGGAATGTCTACAGTTTTTTAACGAATTTAATAATATTATTATTATGTTTCTCTTATAACAAAATTATGATTTTTCGTAGAAGACGGACGACTGACAGTCGTTCGAGACTTTTTGCCATAGAGTTTTTTTTTTTCACGGAGACGAATCCTCCGGCCGCTCGGCTCTCGGTAGTCTCTCTGTCCGGTCGATACATATACTCGCCGCCGCCGCCGCCGCCGCCGCTTGGTCAGCGACATCAGGCCTCGACCTCGACCAACCCTCACCCACCCCCTCCGTTACGATCGCGTACGATTTCGTATTTATTTTATTTTATTTTTTTACCGACCATCTCCCCTCCACATCCCCTTCCGGTGGGTTCAGCCTCGGAGACGAACTTCCGTCCGAACCCCATCCCCTCACCCATCCGCTTGACCGATCCACCCTCATGCGTATACACGTGCTTGTGTAGGGGTGTGCGTGTGTGTGGCGTGCTTGCGCGACGTGCTGCCGATAGACGTAGGTACACTGTAATTATATTTTATATAATTAGCTGAATATCGGTTTGAGTGTATCTCAGTTCACGGACGAATCAGCGTCTGTGTGAAGCATTGTGAAATAATTCGACCTATATATTATGTGGGCAACCGTAATCGAGGATTGCATTTAGGAGCACTTTTTATATTTTTTAACACGGCTTAACACACATACATATTATTTTGGTTTTAAGATAATATAGTTTCCTTATTCGAGGACATAAGAGTGACGATTCGATGAGTGCTTGTAACTGATCTGCCGAAGTAACCAATGGCAACCATTTATGAACGATACAAAATTTCCACCGCGAATCTCAAATTCCCCATTTGAGCACCTTTTTAAAATGAGAATATCAGAAAATTCTTTCTCGTTGCGCATTTAGGTGAATCAGAGCAATCACTATTTCAAATTTCAATTTCATACGTTTTGTAGTTTTTGATATTATGTAACGATGAAGGAGTGAGTGAGTGGTACGACATGTATGTATTATAAAATATAGTTATTATTTACAACATACGGGGAGAACTCTTCGATCGTCGACTGTATATTATAATCGCGTCCGACAGGTGGCAGGACAATTATTGCACTTTTTCTTCTTACATTTTTCCAACCGCCTCTCCAGTCTTGACGTTCACAATTCGGGACGATTGTTACCAGGGTATAGGTACACAACATCGTAGTTTGATATCGGGTATTGTATTATAACCTCTGCGCTTTCGTACGACGCATTCTGTTCACCGAACGCATATGTAGGTCTGTACGTTTATTGTCTTCTCTCCTAGAAAACCACTAAAAAACGATTTCAACAAAATGTGATATTATTATCATATTATTAAAATAATATCTAAGGCAGGGATTTCGATGCACTTTGCATGTTTTTCAAATCTACCTACTCAATGCGCTAGTTTTATAACATGCCTACGCGTTTCATGCATTTTAGAATCAGAATAAGAAGTTTTTGTTTTACATTTATATTACATTTTTTAACGGAGCATTATTTTTGAAGTTTTTCTGTCCATCATTTGAATTTATTTTACATTTAGTTTTAAGATGATCACATGCCTTTACATGATTATTTGTATCGAACTATAGCAATGTACAGGTAAATGAATATATGATCTAAACCTATAGATAAAATAATAATTTATGGAATCCATTGTTTTTCAGAATATAGGTAAAAGTCAAAAACGATCAGTTCTATCTGCAAAACTTTTTTTTACAATCCTTTAAAACGTAAATTATCACATTTTATAACAAACGAGTATACTTGCATTTTGTGGAAATCACTAAAATAAAAAATAATGCATCGTATTTTTAGGGAATTATAATATCCAAATCCTAATTTAATAATGTCTAATACGCAGCGTGTAATGGCGGTGGTGTTAATTGTATAATAATAATTTGTATTGTGTGTACACGCTGTTGTTTTCGGGTAAGTTCTTTCACGCTTTCCGTCGACCTATCATTTTATATTGAATATAATATTATGAGGTATCATATATTATTGTAGAACGTAGTTTTAAAACAAAAATCCGTCCGACGACGCGCCCGGGAGATTAATATAACATCATAATGTCATGCAAGGCAAGATGGTAAAAAATGGATGTCGAGCGCCCGTAATGCGGATATAAGAATACTTAATGTTATTGGTTTCCAGAGTAAAACTCCATTTCACTACGCCATATACTACGCTAGGTACATACGCGAATGGCGAATCATCATAATACTGTATTGATCACGCAATAGTGCAGGCGACATATTTTTTTATAATAATATAATATAATAGATAATATACGTATAATATGTATATGATATAATATATATGTATGTAACCAGCTGAATATCCCGGTCTCTACATTGTGCTGTTTTTTTATTTGTGACAAAACTTATATTATAGTAAGTACTATAATATTATACTAGGCAGATGTATCTCACAGTTTTAGTGTACCTCATTTTGCGGACGAATCGGCATCGGTATGCTAGTTATATTTTTTTTAACGTGGTTTAACACTCATACATTTGTTTTCAAATTTTAAGATATGGTTTTCTTTCGAGGCTATGAGTTGTATGCATACTTATATCTAATCTGCCCAAGTGACTAATGGCGACCATTTATAAACGAGAGAATATCCCAATTACCACAATGAGGCTCAAGATCCCTCGTTTGACCACCTCTTTAAAACTCGAATATCGGAAAATGCTGACTTATAATTGCACATCTAGGTCATTAGAGCAACCACTATTCCAGAATGGTATAAAATAAGCTAAGTAGGTGCATCTCAGTTTTAGTGTACCTAATTTTGCGGACGAATCGGCGTCCGTATGCTAGGTATATTTTTTCAACGTGGTTTATAGTGTTGAGCAAAGATAACTAAATATTTATCTGGATAAAGATAAAAGATAATTGGTTATAATAGATACATATAAAAAATGATTAATAGTTTAATTATCTAGATAAAGATAAAATATAAACACTATTTATCTGGATAAACTTCGATAGTGAAGTGACATTACCATGTAGTATAAAATTACCTTGGTAATAACTAATTAATTTTTTTTTTTTTTTTTATTTTTTTAAGAATATTTACAATCTGTAATTTTTTTTTTTATATACAATAAGTAAATTAGAATGAAAGAAAGAATAATAACATGAATGGCTTGAGGAGGGAGGCCCACCAGTGTGGG
>WHPZ01590618.1:0-25307 GCA_016617965.1 Macrosiphum rosae
GCGTCCATATAACTTTCATTTTTCTACATTTCTGTTTCTAATTTTTTCACGTTTGCACAAACTGCTCCCCACTCAGAATTACCCATAGATTCCTTTTTTTGTTTACACAGTTCTGCAATTTTTTTGATGCTTCATTATGATTTTGTTTTGCAATGTACTGTTTTACTTATGGCCAAATCATTTCAATGGGATTTAAATCAGAATGATACGGTGGTAGTCTAATAATATCATGGCCTTCTTTACTTAATATACCATCCAAAGAATATTTAATACACTTGTTTGTGTTAACGTATTATATCGTAAAATTGTGGTTTAAACATAGTTGAATTAAAACTTATATTATTTTCAGTTAACCAATTTATTATGTCTTTTTTTAAGCTATTTGAGTTTAGAGCACGGTTAGATTGATGACAATTATCCAATACCACAACACAATTTTTACTTAAATTTGGTAGTAATTTTTTGTGACCCATTTATAATAATTATCTTTATTCATAATATCGTGGTAATCACCACTAGAGCTTTGAGCTTCCCATGTTAGTAAAGCATTAGGAACAAAACCTTCTTCTCCTCCAGCATGAACAATTATTAAACGCTTTCCTTTACTTAAACTTTGTTTTACTGTATTGTCATCACCGACAGAACTACATGATTTATTAACAACATGTGATGATATTACGTGACTTTCGTCAGTATACACTATTTTTCTACCATGTCTACGAAACTCAAGTATTTTTTTTAAGTACACTATTCTTTTCAAACGTGTATAGAAAAAACATATTTTTCTATCAACAATTTTCTATTAGTTTCAGTTTTACGAAATTTGAAACCCATTTCCGAAATTATTCTGTTTAATGTTCTAGTACTCCCCAAATTCATAAAATTTTTTTGTTTTTCAAAAATAAGTTTAACAGTAGGTACAATTTTTTCAACCGTATACATATCTGTGATGGTTCGCTTTAAAGCACATCTATCAAAATCGTCAACTAAAACCTTTATTGTTGTCACATTATTCATTTTTTTATCAGGAATGATAAATGTAGCCAATGTAGAATTTCCAGTTAAATTCATATTTTTCTTATCTTCATACACAATACGTCTAA
The DNA here is from genome assembly GCA_016617965.1 of Macrosiphum rosae. Taxonomy (NCBI): domain Eukaryota; kingdom Metazoa; phylum Arthropoda; class Insecta; order Hemiptera; family Aphididae; genus Macrosiphum; species Macrosiphum rosae. The sequence continues at coordinate 1,104 of WHPZ01590618.1, forward strand.
CTGACATTGTAGAATAACCAGTAGCTTCTGCAGTCATCGTATACAACCTACAGTTAGCCATGTATTCATTTTTATCTTTAAAATATTTGAAAACATTCCAAATTATTTCCCTAGCTTGACTGTGAGCTTTACAATTTTTAATTTTTGAACTCATTATAAAAAAAACTGTTTATTTTATAGCGTACATATTTAGTACAAAAGAACACGAACACAATACTAGCACGAATGAGTAAATATCCATCTATATTAGTATATTCCATAATGTCCATATCTATTAATAATTAATATTGTCATTGGTCAGCCGAGTCATTTATTTTTATACATTTATAATAAACAAATTGTTGATGACCCGCCGCGCCGTGCGGTCGAAACACACCGGGTTAGGTTAGTTGTTTTTAGCAGTGTACTGCAGCCAGAACGATGGCATGGGAGAGAGAGTACAGAAAATTCTGCAGAAAATTGTTTGCACTGAGTCGGGTTCGAACTGGTGAATGCGCGCGTCGTAGCCAACTGTGTGACCTATGCACCACTTTGCTAGCGACTAGTTGCTACACTTACTGAAAAGCGCCGCCGCCGCCGGCTCAATTTATCTGGCAACGACTGTACACCTGATACAGATTAGATCTAAACAATGTACTATGTAGGTTAGTGATATACCATCAGTACTTAAAGTTAATAATAATATAAAGAAAACACATTTTTCTCTAACTCAATTTTACATATTACAGTTTAAATGTAAATTAAGAATCATGTCTAACGGAGAAAAGAATAAATAAAATAAGTTTATTACACAAAGCCTTGGCTCTTGGGGGAATTTTTTAGTAGAACACGACTGTAAATTAGCTATTGTAAGCTAAAATGTTAAAACATTATTATATTATCTCTGCAGGCAAATCAACTGTTTTATATTATGTATTTCTTATTGACCTCCATTGGACTTCAATGATTTATATAATATTATATATGCATTTATGCATTTATGAAATTCTTGAATTAAAAATTAAAATAATAATTAACTAAAATTAAAATTTGTTTTTAATTACAATACAATTTAAATAAATATTTCCAATAAAACCCATAAGTTTTAAAGTTATTATCTAACAACAAAAATATATTGTGTAGATAAGTTCTAAATTTTACTATTTTAAGATTAAGACACCTAATGGAAATTGTACAGGATGTACGAAAAGCTAAGAATAGTTTCTTAACTACTAATGTAATGACTAATGTTATTGAAAATTATTAGCTTCAATAAACTGTTAAATGTTGCCTACTGGCATTGCTCATAGCTTAAAGTAATTGTTAGGTATTTAACAAAATATTTATTTTAATAATCTAGGTTTGTTATTAGTTGTAAATGTAAATCTATAATTTTTTGTTCATTAAATTTTAAACAAGATATTTTTATTATAAGTTACCTTTCATAATATGTCAACAAACGTTCTAGATGCACTTGGTTTCGACAAAATGCCCGAATCAACAAAAATCCACTGTTTATATCTCTGGCAGGCTATAACAGAAGAGGAGTCTTAATGTGTTACACACACTTTAATTTTTTTACATGTATAAATAGCTAGGCTTTTAAGAAGTCGATTTTAAATTTTAAAGACCTCAAAATCAAGGTTTTTTTTTCAAAAATCCCATGAAATAATTGTATTACATTTGTTTTTATTTTGGCACATCCGATTTTAAATCAAAAAAGTGATTCCTATAGACTCTATAGTACTCTATAGTGTAAAAGATTTGAAATGCACCCATTTTTTCGAAATTACAATCGAACAATTGACTACCGCTTTTATAGTAGTTTTTATAGTTATGCAAATAAGAATATATTTTTTCGCCAAGTAATATGCTTGCGTGTGCAACAGTTACCCGACGCGGCATCACATAGCGATTTTCGTAAACTAATTTTCACCTACTCACACATAGATATAGTATTACTGTATTAGTGTATTACGTGTAAAATATTATACATCATTTATATTAGGTACCTACTTCAGTACTTGTATGAACATGTAGGTATCAATATGAATAATCAAAAAATAATATTCTGTTCTCGTATTTTAACATATAAGTAAAATAACAAGTGCATAATAACAATGACATCAATCAACATTAATCATAGACAAAAACCTAGACAATTATATTTTGTATATTGTTTTTAATGTACTACTCTAATTTGCCAGGTTTATTTTTATAAGTTTCCATGATACCCTCTGTCAAAGGGCTTCACCCTCTCCATTTTTCAACTTAAAAAACTGTACCTGAAAATTACTACGATCGTTATGACTTATTCATGTTCAAATAATTTTTAAAAGTATTTTAAAATGTTAATACCTTGGAGTATAAATATATAATACAATAATAATATGAACTTACTCAAAGACTTCGGTGTTGTGGTGAGCGTGTGGCTAGTAGTGAATGTGTTTAAAGAAACATTAAAACCTTTGTTTTCCAGTAAATGGACTTGAGAACAGGGACAGATAAGATGGACGCTTTCGGTGGGCGCTCCGCAATTGACTCCAAGTGGCATATGATTTGCCATACTCCCAACATTCCAGTAAATCGGTATCAGATGCTGTTGCTGTTGCATTTCCCACATCTTATGGCTCATCATATTCCATGTATTTACTTGCTGCAGAAACTGTAACCGCTGATGGTCCTGCCAGATGTCTTTTGTACGAAATGGCACCAATGAGTGCTCAAGACTGTCAATGTCGAGGGTCCATTTCTACAGCTCCCCCCAATTTGGAATTTTTGAATTTTGATTGCACCAATCGTTTGTGCACAAATGTGCACGAAGTCCGGTCGTTTGTGCACAAAAACTGTGGAGATTATCCTTAAATCAAATTCGGGCAGCCCCCCGATTTGGAATTTTCAAATTCTGATTGCGCCAATCGTTTGTGCACGAATGTGCACGAAGCCCGATCGTTTGTGCACAATTACTTCCGGAGATATCGCAAAAACAAATGCGGGGTCCATTTCTCCGGCCCCCCCAATTTAGAATTTTGAAATTCTAATTGTGCCAATCGTTTGTGCATGAATGTGCACGAAGTCCGATCGTTTGTGCACAATTATTTCCGGAGATATCGCAAAAACAAATTCGGGGGTCCATTCCTGAGGCCCTCCGATCTGGAATTTTGAAATTCTGTTGGAGAAGTTCGTTTGTGCATAGTTAGTGCACAAGTCCAGTCGTTTGTGCACAATTATTCCCGGAGATATTGCAAAAATCGAAATCTGACGGTGGGGAGGTAAAACTATAAGTTATAACTTATCAGTTATCACTAAATTGGGGTTAATTTTCACTCAGATTGGAATTTTGAATTTTTATTACACTAATAGGTTATGCACACATTTCTAAATTGGAATTTTGAAAGCACTCTATGAGCAAATCGTTTGTGTACCATTAGTTCTGAAGTAAAACCTATCTTGTTTGAATGATGAGTCTTTAATAGTTTAATCTGGTAGGTACCAGATGTTAGTGTATCATTTAATAATTGTAATGGAAATTACCTTGTTGGTTTTTAAGTCTTACTGATATTTACTTAACAAATTCAATATAAATCATAGAAAATTCATATTTTTGTACCGTACATGTATGACCGTTTATGTAGGTATATCCATTGTCCTTAAAAATATGTAAAATACTAACATACCTACAATACCGATCATGGGAGTTAATTCAGGGGGGGGGGGGGGTTGTCCTCGAATGTCGGCAACTGTAAGTACTAGTCGGAAATTTTCAGAAATCGCAAAATGTAATGTATAATGAGATAAGTGATATTTCCATATACGTAAAACTAATGTCTAATACACACATAAAGCATTAAGTATTCTTAATTATCCTTTCTTAGTTATCCTTAATTATTTTTGGCAGTCAGATAATCAAAGATTAGGTACACAGGAGAGCCTATATTATATTGTGTTCGTGTAATAAAATTGTTTTCAGTTTTCATTAATATTGTAATGTCTAAAAATAAGAATGGAAAATACCGATGTCGCAATATTAGAAAACTTTACCAAAGCTTATTAATTTTACAATGTGTGTTTTTTATTAGTCATTATAGTGTCTGTCATCACCTTTTAGGACAGTAAAAATGCTTGGATTTTCTTCAACAGTCTCTTTTCTGATAGAAAAGTTAATCTAGTTTGTACTTGGAGGGGTCAAAAGTTAAAAATTCCAAATAGTTTTCAAAAACGCTGTGAAAAACAAAAAAAAAATTAGCGGAAAACGGGAATTTTTACGCAAAATATGTTTTTGAAAAAATGGTTGTTTATATTAGCATTTTCTATACACGATAAAATTTTCAAAAAATTATGATTTGTTTTGAACTGTTGAACTGTTGAACGGACATATTCCTAGCTAAAAATATAATTAAAAATATTTAAATTTTTTGGTATCTATAGTTAAGTTGATCTAGAGGTTCAAAAAATGGATAACAATCAAAGCTTAATGCCCAACCTAGTACAAAAACTCACTTGAACTGTTAAAAAAACTGGCACTGTTCATACCCAGCTAATTACTCAGCATCAGTTAGGAATTGCAGCTAACAGAGATTATATGAACAGCCTTATTGATATTACAATATATTAAGCAACTCAAGGATTGGCCTTTAGAGGACATGATGAAAACAGAACATAATTAAATCAAGGTACCGTTATAAAACATAAGAAAATAAATATATTATCAATTTAATATTGAACTGTTTATTTTATTTTTAGGAAATTTTAAGAAAGCTTGTGTTTTATTTTCCAAGCACTAGTTTTCTAGTAAGTTTTCTTAAATATTTAGCAAAGACACTAATTGAACTAGTCACCATATACAAGATGAAATTATTGATATATGTGCAAATAGTGTTTCAATTATAGAAGAAGTTGGACAAGGAACATTCAGTACCTATAATGTGTGATGAAGCACGGTAAAAAATGCATGTAACAATGTAATAATAAAGTGTTTTTATTTATTATTAAAATTTTTAATTTTTTTTTTTTTTGTATTTTGACATGATTTTTATTTTTTAGTTGCTATAAAGATGAACAGATGTCTATGTATTCGATATGTAAAAGATTTTGATATTAAGTGAAAAATCTCAAATGATTTCACAGTATTATGGTGCGAATGTGATGTCTGGAAAATTTAATGGGAGTCCAATCGAAAATAAATACTTAATTTCCACATGCCACTTTTACACACTGTATGTCTCACATAATCAATCTTGTTGTGGATATGTGTAAAATTGTTAGAGTAACATTATTTTAAAAAAATTATTTGTTTTTAGTTTATCAGCTAATGAGTAAATAAAATAAATTTTTTTTTGTTTTTAGGAAACCTCAAGCTTTTTCAATACTATTGAGTGTACATATGTTGATTTATTTCATGCCTCAAAGAATTGCTAACTAACCGATTTACAAAAAAGCTTGATCTTAAAAATATAAACTATCGGGCGAATAAGTAATACAAGATGGAACTCTAGGTATAAAAACTGCAAAGCTTTGAAACAATGTTTCAAAAGTATTTTTAGTGTATTTAAAATAGAAATTGAAAATAAAGCCGATATAGATGTCAATGAAGCAATAGATATAATGTACAATGCACATTTGTATAATAATATTTCCTAATATTTATTTATACCTAACTTAAATCATTATTTTTATTCTTTAGGTTTACTCTCAACAATTACAATAGGACATTTTGTTGTAGTTTTGTTTATTATGACTCATGTATTGTGTTCCATTAATGTACTAAGCAATATGCTACAATATAAAAATGTCACTTTATGTAAATCAGCTTAATTAATAGTGTAATAAAATCAATTGAAGACTTGAACTTCTGAAAGTTTTTCTAGTATGTATACATCCACACAAACATTTGCTAAAGTACACGGTATTTCAAGTGATATACCATCTCAAGCAAAAGGTAATTTTTTAATTGACTAACATTGTAATCAAATCTCTTATTGTTTCTTTTAACTAAAGCCGAAAAGGAAAAGACAACAACCTATTCATTTGGTTCAGTTTTATGTAAGCACGACTACTGTTGCAACATCTGAAGCAGTGGGTGTAGAAATTACTCTAGCTGAAGATTATTTTAGAATAAATATATATTTTAAAGTACTTAATTCTATAATTGTAAATTTAAAAAACAATTTTACAAAGACAACTTGTCTCTTGCTGTTGGAGTTGATGACTAAATTATGATGGAAGTATTCAGTTTATTGATCATTATAAGGTATTTTTTATATTAATTAAAACCTAAATTACAAATATTCAGTAGGTACTAAATTAATATATAAAATTATAAATAAAATGTTTACTTTATAGGATTTCCCTGGTTAGTTTAAATATTTGCCAACTAAGTCTAAGGTCAGAAATGATGGTTGCTAATCTATTTAAGAATTATCTAGTTTAACCTGAAAGAGGCGATATTGAAGATTCAAACATGATATTTGATACTAGGAAAATAAAACCATGGTTAAGGACATCTTAACAACAACAGAAATGTAATGAACTCTCTTTTTTTATTGTCATATATTGAAATAAATAATAAAATAAAATTATAATAAAATAAGTTATATAAAAAATAATAATAATAAAATGATACAAAAACTGTTTTTAAATCAAGTCAAATAATTAATATATATCAAATTGTGACCGCAAATAAATAATTGTAAAAAAAAATAGATAAAACACAATATTTGTCTACATACAAAAAACAACAAATAAACATAAAAAGTATTTAACGCACAAAAATAAAATACTAATAAAATATTAAAAATAATAATAAAAAACTCTTACAGATTTAAAACTAACAACATTTTAGACTTTTCAATTGATAGTCTTTGATCTGAATTATACTATAACTGTTGAAATTAAGAAAAATTAAATATTTTCTTTTATATAAAACAATTAATCATTATAAATTTACTTGATACATAAAGACTAACTATAGTAAAATTAATAATGGGTATTAATTAACCCATTATTATTAAAAATAACATTATTTGAATCATTAAAATTTACAATAATTTAATAAAATACAGTTATTACTTTGAATACATAATAAGTTGAACATTTACTTGGCTGTTTTCGTGGAGCGTGTGTACCTACCTTATCGTTAGTGTCGTCATATAATTGCCAAATGTTCATTGGATTCCTGTAGGTATGAGCATGATAGTGTCCTATCAAAGTATGTGAAGTTATCTCTTGCTGGTTGTCTGGTGTTGTGACAGAGCCTCTCAAATAATATGATAGTTCTGATGTGTTTAAGTGTTTTGGGATATGATTCAGACGCAAACTCATATCGGCAAATGGACTATCAATAGTGTTATTTAAATTTATCATATTAAAAAATATATGTTTACCAAATTGAGGGTTGGCAATCATATCCCCGGAACAAGATTTACAATTGGTTGTATCATATAAATGATTTATTTCCGTAGTTAATAGGTTATCGAGAAGTCGGTTTGTAAGATACTTTTCTTGAACACATACAGTTATGCATTGGTTTTTTTCTTTGTGTTCGTACCCACAAGAGCTACAACGTCGAACTATTTCAACGCTTTCGTCGTCTCCTAGTAACTTAATTAATTATCCACGGCTTGCTCGACAGATAAATAACCAACACCATTAAACATAGGCTCTACTGGATAAAATTGTTTTAACATTTTTGCACGTTTTCGTTATGTTTGAACAGTTAAGCCATTTCTGAGTAAGGTAGAAACCAAGTGCCATAATTCATTTACGTTTTTTTTTTCATCTACGTAACTTTTATATTCATCGCTATCACAGTAACCAACAGCTAATATTTGAATCACAGAATCGAAATCACACGTGTTTGATAAGACATAAGATCCATCATCTAATATTATGGATTTGAATTTCGATTTATTTCCATTTTGAATAAGTCCAATACTTTTTGTTTTGGCTTTTGAATTCATATTCCTCATCAAAATTTCACGATTTGGTATTAATTAAATAGGTTTTTTTTTCTTAGGATTCATTAAAATATTTCCCCAATTTTCTTCGCTGACATCTTCATTCTCTATCAAAGGAATTGCGTGTAAGTCAGGAATAATAATAACAGTTGACTTATCCGATTTGTCTGTAGTTTTGTTAATATTATTTAATAATGGTCCATTTGAATTTAAAATATCATCAAGGTTACTTAAGTCGTCGTTTATTCTGAGTATGTCTGCGTCACTTTCTACGTTTGGTGTATCGTATAATAAAGCATTATTATTTTTAGGTTCGTTATTAATGATTTTTGCCGGTTCTTGAATATACATATCGTCCTGGTTAGATGTTGTAATGCTTGTTGCTGTAAAATTGTCATCCTCGTAATATGTGTTAACTTGGGTTGTATTCTATGAAGAATTGGTATCTGGGTGTACTATTTCACTCTGTTTTGATGTTAGGAGTGTTTTTTGAGATTTTTCTTGTACTTTTTTCTTGTGAGTTAATGGTGAATGGTTTTGGCATAGTTGTGTATTCAGGCTTGCATTTGTTAGCTTCATTGTACCGTCAAGTGATTGGATATGTACTTTTACAAAATCGTCAATACACATTGGCATGTTGTTCACATGTTTCAGGACCCTGTTTTTCAAATCATTGAATTGGCTTTCAATCGGTGCACTTGATGGAGGGATATCACCATATTTAAATGATGAACACATAACACCAGACCACAAAGGAATATATGTACATAAATTAATTACCAGTGGTGCAACAGCTGGTAAAAAATACATATTATCATGATCTCTAACTTCCTGATCCACTTGATTTTGACATTGAATGGAGATTTTTTGTGTCATTTCGTGAAATGGATTATCTACGTCAGTAAGTGTAGTAAGATCTTCAAAATGTTGCTCGTTTACACTTTCTTCATTAATATCAATAAAATATTGTTCAGCTATTCCTGAGGCAATTCTACGCCGAAGAAATTGTCGTCCATTTTCACTAGCTGTTGCAAACCCATTTTCTAAACGACCATCAGTCTTACTGTAAATCAGACAAAAGAAACTTTCTAAAAGTTGTTTCAAATCAACTAAATCGTCCAATAGTACCATTTGTGCTATGGAGCGGATTAGAAAGTCTTTCACTCGTTTGTCAACTAACTGAAGAGGCTTCCAAGTTGTCACAAGTTTTATTACATGAGCAACATCACATCTAATCAAACATGTTGTCAAATCTACTTCAGTTTTCATTAATAATTTGAAACATGCACACATATAACTCTTCAAATTATTGTATTGTGTAAACGCCCTCACTACAGCCGCCATCAATGCTAAAGACATATCAGTTACAACTTGTTTTGGATAAGGCGCTCCATCCCGAATCCACTCTATAAGCCAGTGGTATATTGAGTTATTGTCATGTCTCTCTGAAAGCATGTGACTTTCATTATATTTTTATCGTGCACTACTATTTCATACAATAAAATACTCTTAGTCTTCCTATTTATTATAGAAGTTGGTTTTTTTACCAAATTGCCGGTAGCATCAATGCATACCGTTGTTATTTTATTGTATTTTGTATACTGTCTATAAACGTTCATTTCAAGAGCAGTCCAATAATGAACGAAAAAATGATCATATCCAATGTCTTTTATTATGTTTAAGTATGGATGCATGTGCTTCATTTTACAAAGAGCTAAAATGGGATCATGGTCCTCTCGCTGATCTGCTATAGCTCTGCATTTTGTTATTCTTAGTGCATTTGCTGTTGGTAAATTACTGGGTTCGCTATCACCAAACTGCATCAAAGTATTTGCTTCACATCTTTGTAACATAGCTGCTGAGATATTTTCGGTTACTAATTTATTGGTATAATATTGTTTTTTTCCAGGATTAGTACGACGTTTTTGTTTTTCATCACAATTTTGAAAGTTTCCTTTATACGTACAAAGGAAAATTGCTCTATTATTTACTGAAGGTTTTTCATCTAATTCCCCTTTTAACTCACTATTGCAAGACTTCCATTTACCGTAAAATACACAGTATCGAATACCAGATTCGTAAATTTTAGCCCTTTATAAATAATAATGCAAGCAATTTTGGTCTGTACCCAAAAATGGCTGTGAATTAATTCTGTCCATACTCCAGGATTCAACATTTTATAGTTACGGTTTAGGTATCTTGAATTATTTAACTGACTCTTTTTTTCACAATATATTTTTGACCATTCTTCTTTACTCAAAGTTATTTTAAAGTTAATTGTGTCGATATCATTGTCAGAGCTGGTTTCAATTTCAAAATCACTTGAATCATTATCCATTAATGTCATTTTTGAATCGTTCAACATTATATTATTAACATCATCGCCTGGTTTTATATGAATTTTGTTCAACACATAATTTCTGTTGCACTTCACTATGGTATATAAAGATTTTTCTGATATTTCTCCGTTTAAACGTTGTCTTATATCTGCCCATATTGGATGCGTTGGACCAACTATCATTTTATGCCCCTCAAAAATTGTATTTTTACATACGTTGATGGCCTCCACTATGTTATCAAATGGCATACTCATTTTCCTCGGCATGATTGAAATACTACGAGAACATTATTTATATTATATTAATTATTATTTTTGAATTATATTATTTATTATAATTAAGTTTTAAATTAGTTACCTATTCAGTTTATATAATTTAATTGTATTAATTTTTTACAATAAATAAATATTTTCAAAACATAGTACCTATTTTTTTAATTTTTTTTTATTTACTTTTTTTATTATTAAATTTACCTTTGGCGACATAGACCATTGGGATACAGTTGTTATTTACATAAAACTTAGTATTTAAATAATAATATAATATAGATATTATATATAATTTTATTGGACTGTTATTTTTATAAGTTATAACAATACTTAATAAAACGTAACTTTTACAATGATCTATTTTTTTTTATTAAGTAAATACTTAATAGGCGTAATTAAATTAATTATTTTTTTAGATTCTGAGCGTAGCGATAAATGCATTGTAATTACGATGATGTGTGTTTTTTGTTCTATCATCAACATTTGGGGTATGCCCCAATTTTTGACATTAGCATAATTTCTGATAGAAAAGTGAATCTAGTTGGTAGATTTGGGAGTCATAATTAATAACTTCAAGTAGTTTTTGAAAACGTACGGAAAAACAAAAAAAAGTAAAAAAATAGTAATTAGCAAAATCAATCTTTGAAAATTTTGATTTTATATTTTTTGCTGTAACTCATAAATTATTAACTAATAACCGTAGACACTTGACAATTTTCACAAAATATTCATACTAGAATTTTCCATAGTATATGGTAAATATTTAGACTATACAAGTATTCTATGATGATACAACGTCTCTGCTCAGAAATCGTTTTTCGTATGCAATGATGTATCATTAAATATAAAATCTATTACAATGAAATGTTCGACAGTAATTATTCCTGTACAGCAGACTGCAGAGCGGTACCCACGTCTTCTCCGCCTTTTATTTTATTTATATATGTCATATTATACGTTCATTATTATAATAATGAATACATAATAATAATATTTATGTAAAATATTTAATATTCATATAACTATTTGTGTATTCACTTATATCATGTGTAGGTACCTACTGAAACACACATATTTTTTTTTTGTCTGAAATTAATTAGAATTGATAACTTACCTACGTTTCAATTTCTCACTTTAGGGGTGGTTTCTGCTAGAACACATTTGACCTAGTTGGTACATTTGAAAGGCCATATTTAGGACAATAGGGATTTTAAAAATCGGTCAGCCGCTTTAAGGTATAAAATTTAAATCATATTGTCATATTGCCATTGTAGTAGATATCACACATAACTTAAGTATAACATGGTCATGGGCAAAACTATTAAAATTAAAATTTCATGTCAGGTTCAGGGCTTGGAACCTTTATGATTTTTTCGGTTTCGGTTCCAATTCGGTTCTTCAAAAAAATAAAAATTCGGTTCCGGTTCTTAAAATTACAGAATTAAGGTTTCGGTTCTGATTTCAAAAAGTAAAAAAACCAAGAATAAACTTCATACATATATTATAGGTATCTAAAATGATAAAATCAAATTATAGTAGCCTTATTGGGTTAAAGGCCTTAGTAAGTTTACTATAATTTTGTTTTAAAAACATCCAAAACAAATTTTAAAAATAGGGTTGGCTCATGTTGTAAGAAGTGGAAGTGAGTGCATCGTATAATTTGATACAATCAAACACTCAAATACTCAATGATCTCTATAAAAAGTGGTTTTATTTGAATAATAGCCTAGAATTTTGTATGATGTGCATGTAGCCAAGTGACCAACTTTGTAGTTATTTATATGACCAATTAGCTTACTCAACACTTGAGTATGGAACCCTGCAAAGTGCTTTTTGTAGATACCTACCTACTTTAAATTCTTTCAGATAAATGTTAAGTGTAATTTTTAATTTATTTTATGGGGACTAAGTCCTATCAAGCTCCCATTGATACCTATGCTAAGAACAAGAATCGTCACTAATTAATTAGTTTCTTATTAAAATGTATTTTAGAGGAAGAAATATAGAAATGGCTTTTTAGCAGGGTTGGCACGTATTATATTAAGTATTATACATATAATGCATCTATATTTTATACATCACCGATGTATACTAATATAAAATCCAATTATTATAATTACGAAATACCAAAACTAATATTTTGTCATTTGAATGCATTATTATTTTTTATTCGTATTATATTTTATAAGCATTACTTCAAAACAAGATTTCAAAAAGAAAGATGTAAATAATTGTATTTTGTTAAACAATTCACTATTTTAACTATATTAGTATTAAACTATTAACTATTAGGTAACTTTTAAGTATTATATATAAAATATAAATGTAATTGTTATTGTTATGCGAGTTGCAACTTGCAAGACTGATTTTTTTTCTTACTTGAATGATTTAATTATTTAAATTATTTAATTTCATTTATATTGTAAATATCACTTCCAATTGAATGTTTTTAATTTTAAATGAATACAAATTGAAAGCAAGATCCAAAGATTAAAATAATATTACAAATTTAACTATTATTTTATGTATAGCATATTAGAATGTACTAATGATCAATCAGGCCCGGCTCAAGGAGTAGACGACATAGGTCCACGCCTAGGGCGGCACTTAAGAATCACTTTAGTAAGAGGGCGGCATTTTCAAAATACTGATAATATTATATTGTTAGTGGCGGAAAAATTTGATTTTGCCTAGTTCACTATTTTCGCTTCAGCCGGTCCTATAATCAATATATATATATATATATATATAATATTCTATATTCAATATCCATTATTGAAAAGATTATAAAGTAATCAAGTAAGATTAAATAATAATAAATTATACTATTTAATTGTACTCAATATCAATATGCATTCATAATAACCTACTAAATTAGTAATAACTAAGGCTTGGATTTATTTGTAAAAAGTAAATACTAAATAGTAAATAGTAAATACACATTTATTAATAATAAATAAAGTAGGAAACTAATAAGATATAATTATTAATTACATAAACAATTCAAAATTAGTTATTAAATTCTTAGAAGTTATCTAAATTATAGTATAAACTATTATAATTTATACTTTAGGTATGCATAAAAAATGTTTAATAATTATTTAAATATTTTATGAAAGAAAAAATAGAAATAACAATTTATACGTTTTATACATGTATAGAAATGTATATGATATATTATACATCTGCCATCATGGTGTATACAACTTTTATACATAAATTTACCCATCCCTGCTTTTTAGACCTAATTGAATTGATGATCCTCCCTTATTTAAAAAATTGGACCACTGTCAACATTTTTCAAACTACTATACAGACATTAAGAAAAGAACTTCATAGACATAAAATAGGTAACCTAATACATATTCGTTTTCTTTTTCCAACTGAAAGTAAAGATATTTATTTAATACTAAGGGAAAAAGAAAAAAAATAGCGAGCCAAACAGAGAATAACTTTTTGATAAGTACTTTTATGTGAAAAAAGAAAAATTTCATATTATAAAAGAAAATATACAGAGCTCAAATCTAAACTCAAATTAACTTACCTAAATGAAAAAGGTCAAATTATATTCATAAATATTTATTAATATGATGGCAGATTAGGTACCTAATACAATTACTAAAACGTATTTAATATAATAATACAAGATGATAAATAATATAGGTACATTATACATGTCATAGACATTATTCGATTCTGAAGATTTACTCAGCTGCAGGTTAAAAAAAATCAAGTAGAACCTAAAGGTTCGTTGAAGCTATAGGTAGAACTGCAACTTATAGGCAAATATTGTTAAAATTAATGAAAATCTTATGACGATTTATACAACCTTAAAAAAAACGAATTTTCTCATTATAGTATAACCTATGTGACATCATTATACTCTGTATACAAATAAGTTATAAAATATATTGTAATATAATATTTCTATGCTATTCTATGCTTTTTATGAGTGAATTTTATGCTATCATCTATCATATTGATTTAAATTTTGCTCAAATCATGTACCTCAAAAAATAAATACGCTTGCAAAATTTGTTTCTGTTTTAAAGGCAAATTAAAGATAGGTATACCTATAACCTATAAAATGTTTGAAAATAATAATAGGTAGGTACTATTTGTATCTGTTCTATGTATCAAACAACCTATAGTTAATACTATTTTATTAGATATTTTAATATTTTAATTTAAGTTTCTTGTAAGTACCTATTCGAGTACCTAATTAATTAATTTTATAATTATAAATATATTTAAAAATAGGTAAACCATTGGTATATAAATTGTTATTTTACTAAATAGTACCTTTATAACATAAAAAGATAGTAAAATATATGCTTAAGATAATTTTTCTTGGGAAAGTATTATCAGAGGCGGGTTAAGAAAAACCTAGTATGAAATTAACTGTATGACATGAGCACCAATGAAATAAAAATATATATTAGCGTCAAAATTAGTAGCACATAAGCTCCAATATAAAGTTATACGTCATAATATTATAATGTGAGATGCCTCAAAGACATTATAAAGAAATATAATTTGCACCAATATTAATGTTTAATATATTATATCAAAATATTCAGAATCAACAAAATCCATTATACCTATAACATTGTATCATTTAATTGGTAAGAATGGTATTAATTAGGACGAGGTTAAGTCAAATGAGAATTGTTTATACATGTATCACATAAATAAGAACTATTACTCAGTTGTAACAGAAGTAGTTTTTGTCAAAAATCAATGAGTTTCTTGGTATATTATTTACATTGTAATATGTTAATTGTGGTTTTTTTTTACTTAGTATTTATAAAATATTGTTCAGTGGACAAAGGTGTTAACTGACATACTTGAAATTGTTCACAAACACTACTTTTGTAACTAGATATTGAAAAGCAATGAAACTTGATTGATATTCAATTTATGAAATAACTTATAAGAGAATAATTATGGTCCTTGGGATGCTCTGTAACATACTATAACTTCGATATAATGCTTACACCAAGTTACTAAAAAAACATAATTTAACACCTTTATCCTAAAAATAATGTTGTAAAAATGTAATAATAGTATTTCTAATAGTTACAGTGAATAAAAGACTTAAAAAGGAAAAAAAAAATTATTTATTTCTTTTCAATAAAATTATTAGTAAAAAAAAATAAAAACATACTATACAATTTTATTTATTCATACTGAAAATCAAATGAAAAACAAAAATTAAAATTTACTTTTACTTTTATCAAATATTAAACAAATCAATACTAAAACTAATACGTACAAAAATATCAAAATAAAATATAGCTTATAAAATAACTAGTACTCTTCAGAAACAAATTGCACTTGTTATTATGTTTTCTAGTTTTTCTTTAGATATATTCCCAGTATTTTAGTTGATAGAATTATTTGTTTTATCCTTAAACAGTGAAGTTTCATCATGTGATTCTTTATATTGGTATTCTTATCCATTAAAATTAACACCAAAATATACTTTTTCAACATCATTATTTTTTTTTTTTTATTAAGCGTAGTTTAGACGACAGTATCTCAATATATTTAAAATTGTATTTCATATCTGAAACTTTTGCTAACTTCATATTGATATTGTCGATATTGATCTGGTGTATACCCATGTATTTTGGTACTTTCTGAGTATTTTTTCGACTCGGCCAAAATCTTGGTCTGAAGTGCGAATATCACTTCTAGAAATGTATGGTCCATTACTTAAAATTCATGTTTCATAATCATGTATTGATATAAACGTATTATATTAAAGTTTTTGTTTTGTCCAGAATACAAATCAGACTATATTATGAGATGTTTATGTTCTGTTAAAAGATTGACTAAGAAAGTTGAGAAAAATACACTGAACAGCTTACAAACTTCATTGCTACCTTTTTACAGTTTACATGCTACTTCTTCAGTCCAACTAATTTAGCAGGTGATGAATTAATATGTTCCACAATAAATGTAATGACATGATCTTGTATCTTATGGGGATTAGGGACGATTAGAATGTTTGCCTTGAAGGTCTTCACGTGGAGATACAGCCTCTTATTTATGTCGCTCCTGAATGATATCAAATTTCTTACAGCCAATTTGAAAAATCTCACAGAATGCTGATTCACAAACTTGAATATCTGATATTCCACTTTTGACATAATATTTGAAACTGCATGATCTTACTCTTGTGCTTTTTTTAATACACAGGATGTCTCAAATTTTCTTTAGACTTTTAAACAAGTATGCATTTTTACTTTCTTAATTTTTAATCAAGTAAGTATGGTAATTGTAATGAAAAAAATCTGAATTTTTAAAACTTCAAGAATTTGTATTAAATTGGAAAATAATAAAATTGTAACTCAGTAATGATGAATAGGTGGGTAATTTAGCTAGCTTTAATATAAAATATAAATGAGAGAGATTTGATATCACACTCAAGCGGTATAACCACTTGAATCCATAAAAACGTTGGCGTGAACAGTCCCAAAATTTCTATTTTATAACTTTTCACCTAAACTATGATTGCTACAAAAATGGTTAATAACTCATTAAAAAGGGATTATCAAATAGATACTAAATGTGGAATTACATTTTTTTTTTAATTATTAAATTTCTCTCAAATAAAAATAGTTATTTTTCACTGGATTTTCATTTAGCGAGGTAAATTTCTGAAACTGGAGAATGGATATTTTTGTTCAGGGTCTTGTTAGATTTTCATTGGCTAGGAGAAGTTCAGTGAAGATTTTCAGAACTTTATCTCCAATCGTTAATTCACTACAAAGCTGCAAAGCTGAAAAACATCAAAAAACGGCCAATAACAATAATAATAATTTGTTTTAATTTTTCTTAATGTTCTGTAGTGAATTAACTTTTAAAGATAAAGTTCTGAAAATCTTCACTGCACTTTTCCTAACTAATGTGAATCCAACAAGACAACAAAATCCACTCTCCGGTTGCGGAGATCTATCTCACTAAATGAAATGAAAATTATTTTTTGTGGGGCTGTTCACATCGATATTTTTCTGGATTCAAATTGTTATACCGCGTGTGATATCAGTTAATACATTCCTAAAAATTAAAAATCAAGAAAGTTTACATGCCGATCCCTAACTTGGCAAGCGTTTTTACATTAGTTTCCACCTTATAATAAGCTTCAAATAGAAGGTGTCTTGTTCCTCAATTTACTGAAGTGGTACACTTCAAGCATCAAGCGGCAATTAGACATAAACAGCAAACTTCTTTAACACACTTTGCAGGAACTATCACTTATTTTTGTGTTGTATACTGTTTGCCTTGCCTCCTTTGAATAGTTGCTTTTTTCTTTTTCCAATTGTCCTGATTTATTTTTCTCTGTCTACTTGACTTTTTTCAAGTAATACATCATAAACAGGCTTATTAATAACATCACCTATTGATAGCTGCAGGTTGAAAATTATCTAAAAAATAAAATAAATTACTAATCCATCATCATTTATTATATTTTAATAAATATTCATACCAGTGGTAATTGGTTTTTGTCCATAAATAAATTGATCAGTGTCTATGTTTGAATGTAGGGTCCTAGGTATGACATTTACATCTTAATGTTAAAATAACAATAATAGTAATAAATTATTAAAATAATAAAATTATGTTTAAAAAGCAATATCGCATATGAGTAGGTAGCAAACATATACATAATCAAAATAAAATATTGGTTTACAATAAGCATGTAATATAATTTTTACCTATATTATTCAAGTTTGAATTTCCATAAATTAAACCATGTTCAATGACTGGACCTAATAATCAGTTCAGTAGGATCATTATTCACTTGGAAACTGTCTAATATATCATTATTTATTTGATCTAAAAATAAAAAAATATTGGGTTATGTAGAACAGAAACTATTTAGATATTAGAATATAGAAGATAATATTGTAAAAATTATCTGAACTATTCAAATATTAGGAAAATCAAAAATCAAGTGTGTTACAACAGATGGGCAATAAAATAAATTAATTTGTATCCAATATATCATTTGTTTCTAGTCACAGGCACAATTTTGGGGAAGGCTTGAAGGGGTTTAGAACCTCCAATATTAAATTTAGTCCCTCCAAAAAAAATTTATTTTAATTGAACTATTGAAGTATTTTAAATACTTTTTTAATTATCAAATCTACTAATACAGTAAATGTTTAAAGTAATGTATTTTAACATTGGATGTGGGGGCCCCTCCAAGTCATTAACTAAAATTGTGCCTGTTTCTAGTATATGACCAGTATCTAAAGCAAAATAATTTGAAAAAAATTACTGGATTGTAATTAATAGGTAACAAAATAGTGCTTTATACTTACTAAATATATTCAAGTTTGATCCATTTAATAACAATTGCCTTGATGAAGTTAGTGACTCGTAAGTACCTAGATAAACAATAACATGTTTTTTGTGTTTTGGACTTTCTAATATAATATTGGTTCTTTCAATAGATCCTATGTTAATTAAAAAAAATTAATTTAAATATGATGAAGTAAGTAATATTAAGATTTAATATAAAATATATTATACCTGGAGAAGTTTTAGATATTGCTAATGCAGAACTAGAGTTGTAATCATCATTACTAGAATATTTTTGAAAAGAATCTATAAAATACAATTTTAAAAAGTAGGTATTAAACATTTTCTTTGTACAATTTAATTAGTTTTATCAATAGTGTTCTGTGTTAGTATGTATAAATTTATCAATACATTATAACAACATAATAAGTCTTACCTGAGTCACTGACTTTGGTTAGCTTCCAAATAGATTTTAATTTTGTTCTTAGGCCTGGTTCTGCTAAATGGAGCTTTATTTTTGTTGTCAAGTGCTTTATTTACTAGGTATTTAGCACGAGAACCCACGTGTAGAGTAAATAAAATTTAACACAATAGTGAATAAGTTAACTATTTTATTGGATAAATTAATCAAAAAAAAACAAACGCAAAAGCAGTTTTAATGTGAAAACATAAAAAGAACAAATTCTATAGACAAGAATCCTAACTACGAAATACGAGTCGAATAGTCAATAGCTGGTAGTCAATATCAAACAAACAAAAATTAATAATTGTTTGATAATACAATTAACCATTGACAAATCAAAGTAATAACTTAAAACATTATATTATTGTTTTTCTGGAGGAAAAGTTGGTGTGGTTCGCACATAACGTCATAACACCGACATTTTTTAAATAATATACATAAATGTGCAAATGTGCAGTAACACTTTGTTCTAATAAGTTAACATACACTACCACTTTTATTCACTACAACTAATAACACCTTTATCAATTTGTTATTCTGGTAATCACGAATCATCTAAAATCGTGCCGCGAACACAGATTTCAATACTAACTTAGTAAAACAGTTAAGTCTGTGGCCACGAATTAAAACCTTTTCAGACTTTGCTATGTTTACATATTTTATGTTTATTGCATTATAAGTAACACCTTTATTCTTGTAATAAAATGCATTTTCGAAAAATTTCCGTTAACACGTTTCTCCATTTACCCCTTGTAAATTAAATGTATTAGTTGAAAACTACTGAACATTTATGACTTTTGACTTCTGGAAATACCAACTAGATTCACGTTTCTACCAGAAAATAGTTTAAATTTAAAATTAAGGGGGCTGGAGCGTGATTCATTTTCGGTCAAAAACATAGCTCACGACTTCAATCACTACGCCCAATATAATGTTTTGATTTTAATTTTGAAAGCAGATTTTAATTCTTCACTAAATTATCTATGCTTTGACAATTTTATTTTTCTGATTTTTATTTTTTTTTTTAATTAGGAATTTACTAACAAAAAGAGTAAAAATTGATCATTTTTATAATTCAAATTTAAATCCATTGATATTGAATATGAAAAATGTACGACAGTCAAAGCATAGTAAATTTAGAGGAGAATTCAAATCTGCTTTCTAAATTTAAATCGGAACATTCTACTAAGCGTTGTGATTGAAGTCATTGGCCGTATTTTTTGAAAAAAAACAATGTTATTAATTTTATAAGCCAATAAGTGGTTGACATGTGCATGCGCGTAGGTAAAATCACAGCCGTACATATCCGGTCACTATGATGCCCCTATACAACGTAATCAGTATTATTCGGGGAATCACACACAATTATTTAATGATTATTATTTATTAGTACCTATTGTAACGTGACGATGAATTCTGGGAAAACAAAATGAAAGTTAAATTGGAACTTTTTTATTTGGAACATCTTTTGCCGAGTTTAATAAAAGAGGAAATAAATTGTAATAATTAAATTAATGAATCATGATAATATTATAATTTATATAATAAATAAAAATAAAAAAATTATAAACAACAATTATATTATTCAAAAATATAAAAATAGAGTCATAATTTTTATGTCACTGACCCATATCCATATTGTTGAATGCAAATGCTATTTTGTCTTGCGGTGGTGTCATCATAATATAAGTTATGTCTGGCTGAAATTATCGCCACTTCTACCGTGGCAATATGTGTGCGGCACTTTACGGTAACTGGGTAGTTATACTATTAGGATTGTAGTATTGATATTTAGCTATAAACCTATTTACTATGAAGTATTATCTATTATTTATTACCATTTAATTAAGTACAATAATATTATTATTATGTTAGGTATTGTAATTAGGTAATAGTTATTGTAAATTCGGTGAATTGCAGCATGTCTAATGACAATGGCTATTATGTGAAACCAGTTTTTGAACGGATAGTGAGTTCGGAGAGTACACAATTACGAATTACACACGCTAATGTTCATTTACTTCCAACACATTGACATGGACCCATATGCACTGCAATATAAATTGCCTAGTTTTTACTCCTTAGAATGGACTACGCTCCAGCCCCCTTAATTGAAGTTTGAATGTTTGATTGAGATTAAAATATAATAATGAAATATAATATAATAATGATATAATATAATATAATATATAATATAATAATGAACGTACCTATATAAAAATATAATTTGTTTACGTCTAGTACAAATATTAAAAATAAATAATAATACTAATTTAACTTATGCTAAGCCGTCTGATGTCGTCTATGAAGTATTCACTTAATAAAAAAAAACGTCATTGTAAAATTAACACCTATACCTAAATCCCTACACTGCTAGAATTAAATAATAACATTAAACAATGGAAATATGATAGATTTTAATTTACCTATATTGAAAAATATAAAATTTTTACACTACGTCAAAAAATAATTAATATATTATAATATATTCGGGAGTATTAAATTTTAAATAGTTTGGTAATTTAAAGGTACTTAGCCAAAGCAAGTCAAAATTAAAAGCAGGTACTTTAAGCTGTAAAACATCTGAAAATAATTTTTAGAGTATTATATTATATTTATATTGTTTAAAAAGAGTAAATATACAGTATATCTTTGACCCATAATTTTTAAAAATATTTAGTTAAAACAATTCTGATATTATCCATAGTAAAGTACCCGCACTGAAGACTGAAGTAAAAAAAAATACTACTACTATTAAAATGTCTGTAATTATAATTGTCTTATAATTAACTTTATCATATACCATAATAATATAAACAGTTTAATATTTACCTTTCAAGTGTAAACCTGCAAACGAAAGATTGATCTCGAGACTCGTGGTCCGCTAAAGTCTACACAAAACTGTTAATTTTTTCTGAAATATCTACCATATATTTCTGTAATATATGACGTACCTAAAATCATAATAATTAAATACTGTATAATAATATTATATAGGTACACGTACATTTATTTAAATTAAATAAATTATTAATTGAAAAGATACTTACTCGTTTAAATAAACTATGATACAAACAAAAAAAATAATACAGGCATTCACTGTAGTACACAAACGGAAAAACACTAGATGCTAACTGTACCTTTGCAAAATCACAAATGACAAATTGAATAAAATCGTTTTATTTTTTTTACAAAACTGATAATTTGAAGACTTATGAACCTTCAACCTATGAAACCCCCCCGATTTTTTTTGGTGCACGTGTCTGGACGTTGGGTTCCGGTTTATCATACAGACCTAGTATTCTATAAAACACACCTGCACCTCTGTATCGCAGGCGTACGGTATGACGGTATGTTAAAGGTATACTAGCTGCATAACTTACTGTTTTCTAGGAACCTCGCATTTTTACTGGGGGACCGTCACCGATAACATGGAAACTATATTACAAAGTACAAAATGCAAACTGTACACAATCATTTATAAGAATATACTTACAAAGATTATGCAGACTAAAATTTAAAATTTAAATTATAAGTAAAATATAATTTTTATAATTTTTATGCACAATTTATACGCACGAAAAGTCACAACACTACGTTAAAAAATTAGGTCTTCTATGATATATTGGATTTTTTAGGAAATATAATATGGAGAAATCGTGGATGTTTCGCGCCCACCGTTTCGTCTCCGTAAAAAAAAATGAGCTCACGGACGTTTTGTCCCCGTCTATTATTAAGATAGGACATATGAGGGTGTTCATAATATTATCGTCGTTGTCGTCGTCGTCTTTGTCGCCGAACAACTTAAACGAAATTGGAAATTTCACATGTTAGGAAATTCCCAAAAATAATATTTTGAAAAAAGTTATTAGTTTTAATAATGATAATAATAATATACCTAATATTTATTAAATAAATAAAAATATGTAAAACCCCAAAGGGTAAGTGTACAGAATTGAAAGACTAAAATTATCGTTAATTTAACACATGAGGACAATAGTTGAAATAACTGAGAATAAATTAAACATCAATATTCAAATTATAAATGCAAGTTTTTAGCTTAAAGCAGGAATAGAAAAAAAAATCAACATTAGAAATTTTATTACAATTTGTTGGTAGGCCATCCATATTAATATGGAATCCCGGGATAAAAATCCCACGGAAAAAAAATCCCCGACCCTAGGAAAAAAAATCCCAGACTACAATATTACTCACAACCACATGCAAATGGTTGAACAAATATTTTTTAAACGTTAATTAGTATCTATATTCAGCCGTAGCACTACTCACAGGCAGTGTATAAAAAATTTTATATAGAGTAGATAAATTTGGGTACGATGAAATCATATCATTATTTATTATAAATTTCAAAACATCATTTGTTGAAATATCTTCACATTCCTTATTTAAATGATAGTAAACAGAGGTAAATGATTCATATTCTAAGATGAGATCATCTTGATCAATATCAATTTTGTAAATTTCAGAGAGTTTTTTAAGTTCATTAATTGATTTATCATTAGTTTTTTTTCAAAAAAATACTTCTTTGGATCAAGACATTCAAATTGCTGAACAGTATTTGAAAAATCTTCAAACCTGTGATTTAAAACATTTATAAATGAATCTAAAATTACAAAGTATGTATTAATTTTAAAACTTTGATCAGCTGATTTATTTAAATTATCCTCTATACCGATTTCATCAAAAAATTTTTTTGTTTTTTGTTTCGTTGTTCATCAAACTTTGTGACGCCATCAAATTTTTCGCACAACGTGATTGTATTTTTTTGAATTTCTAAAAAATGTTCAGTTGTTCTCATAGATTTAATATTTTCTGAACATGCTTTGATCATATTAAAGGCAGTTGTTAAATCAATTGATGTATTT
>WHPZ01590620.1:0-10183 GCA_016617965.1 Macrosiphum rosae
TTACGACTGGTGACATAGGTACATTATTTTATTACAGGGAAATGAAACCTAAATTTATTCTTCGACGGATCGATTTGAGGACACAATAATAATATAAATATATCACGGAGGTCGGTTGACATTATAGAAGTGCGAGGTTGTATATTATTATTATATTCAATCAATCTATATAATGCAGGCGGCCGCCGCAATAAATTGCTAAACACTCTTTCCTCGCAGTATTTACAACATGTATATTGTGCACTTTAATTTAATTCAGGGAACCACTTCCAGCATCGAAGGAAATCCAACTATGGCGACAACTACAACAACTGTGACGGTGTATCATCGTACATAATATTATACAGAGTGATTCACACGAGCGTCCTCACCACAATGTATTTCCATTAGTAATTAATTTATTCAAATTCTGATTTTCGAAACTTTTAAACATATAATATCTACTCAAGGGGTCACGTTTTAAAAATTCTTAGATTTACCTAAATTAAAAATAATTTAACTCTGTGCTCTCAAGTCCTTGATAGTTGTTTTGCAAGATATGGATATGATTATTTGAAAAATTTAATTATTAGGTAATACCTACCTATTAATATTTAAACATATAATATAATAAACACTTGATCCAATATCGATTTTACCAAATCTTAAAACTGTTTTGTTGTTTGTTTTAAATTAATATTGATATTGTAGTTAGGAGTTTTTGTCTTTGTTTTTGTGTATTATCTTATGAAAATACCGGGAAAAATTATGATATTAGGATAATAGGATTTCAAAATGCACAGCGTATCCATTATACTGTGCATCCGAGAAAAAATAAAATTTGCAAATTTCTACTTTCGAGGTATTGCCGTTTAGCCATCGGTATTACACATCTAATTTGTTTTTATAATTTTAAAACAATTTTCAAGATGTACACTCAATTATTTAATAACTCAAAAACTACTGATTCAGATACATCAACATCCGCGGTTGTGATGATGGATTTTCCAGTATTACGGTTTTCCGGTATGTGCCGGTATTTCAGTTTTTCTTGTATGTACCTGCTGGTATTACGGTATACCGTTCCACACCGATTCTAATACCACAAAAATGGTATCTGATTTCAATACCGTCAACACTACTGATTAACAATTTACTGTATAAGAAGGGTTGGTTTCCGCATTTGGAAAAAAAAGAGTTTGTATCACCTGTGCTGCAGGAGACTCCTTATATTATATAAAAAAAATCTAAGTACTTTAAAACGTTGTCCCTAACACGCTATACTTGAAATAATGACATCGACTCGTTTTTACGGTGGTCTGGTAAGAAGCATATACTTTGCGAATCACCCTGCATCGTATGGGTATATATATTATAACGGAGAGCTTGTCGTAGCTGTTTGCTGATTGTTAGAGGGCTTTCGCACAAAGCCGGTTAAACACTCCTGTAAAAATAAAGCTGTAATTGAAACTTTAGTTTTTGCATTATCGGATGTCTTACATCCCGATAAACTATTTTATACCCCATTGTAATTTGTATAACCATAACCATATAGCTTTAAACTGGTTTATGTTTTATGGTTATATTATCATTATATTATTATGTTATATTATATTTTGACAAGACGATAATCGATATTAACCAGGTGCCCGTTAAAATGTTTAAAATAACCTAAAAATGGCTTGTTTTGTTAAATAACGTTATCGGATTCGTAGCTTATTTTTAACCAGCGTTGTGCAAAAACTCTCTAATTTC
Organism: Macrosiphum rosae; assembly: GCA_016617965.1. Lineage (NCBI taxonomy): Eukaryota > Metazoa > Arthropoda > Insecta > Hemiptera > Aphididae > Macrosiphum > Macrosiphum rosae. The sequence continues at coordinate 1,735 of WHPZ01590620.1, forward strand.
ATTACCCCCGCCCCCACCCTCCCCATCCGAGGTGCACAACAACACTGTGGTAGTACAGCGACCGAGAGTTGGAAGTTTTCGGATAGTTGAATTTCTGTGTTTGCAGAAATCCGTTCGACAGTGGCGGGCTGCAAACGCCACCATAATAATTTATATTACACAAAAACAACTCTACTACTACAACCACTGTGCAGTGGTGGTGTCGTACCTTTGTCGATTCGAGTTATTTTGCCGCAGTGTAATTAAATTAATATTATAAACTCGCAGCAGTCGTGATGCAATGACGGCGCCGACCTCGTGGTGTAATACCTATATGACCTGTGTGTATATAGACCTGCCCTGCAACCGGCACCCACTATACCCACCGCCGCCGGAGCTGTCATAATATTTTATAATATACCGTATATGCACCCCCGTTCACCCACAGGTGGCTAAACCCATCTGATCCACGCCGATCGTCGCATACAATGTCGCATCTCCCGTGGTATATAATATCATTATACGCCGAACACGCTGTAGATGATTAGAGCGAAACGTTTCAAAGTCGAGAGAGCAATAAGTATATTCTACGTAAGTCGAAGCTATACTTAATATTACGTTCCTATTAAACGCTCTGCGTGCGGTAATCAAATTAGTCGCAGGCGGCTCCCAGAAAATTCCGGGAAAATTTAAGATCGTAATATCAATTATAGGTTTACACACGACGTACCAAATTTTAGGGTCACAATTATTAGGTTTCATAATTTTATTCTGTTTTTTTTCTCTATAGCGGATATACAATATTTAAATGTTGGTAAGATATTTTTAAAGGAAATTTATTACCCAAAGGCACTAAATGGCACTACCATTGGCATAACCTATTAATACTATACACCAGGGACTGGAACCATACCGAAAATAACCTGTTTTGGAAACGAAACGCTTTTAATATTGGCAGCCGGAACCTCACCAAAACCTTTTTTTGTAATTAATTTCAATACCGGAACCTCACAGGAATCCTTATTTAAATTAAAACCGGAACCGATACTTTTACTTTATGGAAAGGTTTTTTAAGATTAATTTTGGTTTTTTATTTGAAACGGGGTCATAATATATGAAGTGCCTGTGATGAGTACATTTGTAACTTATTTAGTCATAAGCAAATGTTAAGATATCTAGTTGAAAATTGATATTGACCCGTCATAATTGACGCCAATTGACAATATCAATTTTTATTATAGTTTTTAAAGAATCGAAATGGAACCAAATTTATTTTACACAAGTATAAAACCAAAACAGGAAACGACATTTTCACTTTTTAAGAACCGAAAAAAAACCTAAGCCTAAATATTAGTTTTAAACCTGAACTGGAACCGTAAAAATCAACAAGGTTCCAGTCCTGACTATTATAAACACGCAACAGGATAAAAAAAAACCTTTTAAGCATACAGAAAACCCCCCAGACTTAGCAAAAAAGAAGAAATTGTGATTAACCGACTTCCAATCGATCACCCTCACCTAACACAGTTATTTCATGACCAGAGAAGAACCACAAGAACATGTGATGCATGTGATGGTGTCTTTCTGACGATAAACCACATATTCACAGAAGGGCAACAGTTCAAAATTAACCACAGTCAATTCCACATCACTAAACAAAAAAGTCAATAACCTTATGTAGACTATCAATAATATAATATTGCAAACTCAATTTCATTTAAAAAAAATATAAACTATACAATTAAGTATAAAAACATGTAATATCTATAAATGTCTACCTATTACTATATGCTGATGATCAAGTTTCCACTGTATTTATGTTCAATAAAGAAAATATATATATCCGAGACATATAGGGAGCTTTGATTGATATATACATTTTGTAATAATTTATCATTATTTTTAAATTTTAAATTTTAAAATGCTCATAACTTGCTTTGTTATTAAATTATCAATAAAAGCCTCAGTATGCACTAAATAATGATTTTACTTTTAAACTTCATAATAGGTAAAATCACACTAATTTAAAAATAACATTGTAAGATTGATAACATTTAGTATGTTGAGAGATTATAAATTATAAAACGTAGGCAACACAATATGCAGATATGTGTCACCCTCTAAAATTTTTACTCAAATTTAAATTTAAGATTATGCCATAATTCAGAGTAAATAATGAATTTTTTTTAAAACGTAATTTTTTTTTGTAATCAAAAATAAATTAGATTATCGCCAGTGAAATGTGTATAATTTCTACAAATAATATTGCCTTTTTTATTTATTAATAATAAAATAATAAATATGACATCACCTCGAGAATACAACTACTAATAGAAGTTGAAAAATTATAGGACAAAATACATGTTTTTAACTACAATTTTCATAATAAGTAGGTACCAAAACATATTATTTATGAATCGCACACCGCAGAGAAGAAGGTCATATCTCTGTTTTTACAATTATTTCTTTTCAAGTTGTCATATCTATGTTTGTGTAGTTTCCGCGAAGACGGTAGTAACTGAATTTTATTGTATAGAACGTCTTTGATTGTTATATGCTACTATCGGTTTCGCGGGAACTACACAAAAAAAGTTAAGATAACTTGAAAAAAAAAAAATTCTTTAAAACAGAGATAGGACCTTCTTCGCTGCGGCGGGCGAAATAAGGGTGACGCAACGTCTTCTTGTTTTAGATTCCGAGAAAAGTGATGAACGTATTGATTTTACAACGATGTGTGTTTTATTTTTATTTTTTGTGTCTTTGTACACGATAAGTAGTCGAAATAATGCTTCAATTTTCAACTTCAGTATCTTGTTCGATGGGAAAGTGTATCTTGTTTTGCATTGCGAGGGTCAAAAATTGAAAGTAGCTTACAAAAGAGCCAGGAAAAACAAAAATAATTAAGAAAAAACGGTAATTTTTACGCAGAATCAGTTTTCGATAAAATCGATGATATTTTTTGGTGTAATTCTAATGCAAATGACTGTCATATATGATATTTTCCCTGAATGTTTATACTAGCCTTTTCTATACGCCATAGAAGTCAAAACTTTCAAAATAATTCAACTTGTTTTGAGCTGTTTACGGACATTTTTAGTTTCTATTTTTTTTTTTTTTATGAATGGCAATATAATTATATATTAGGATCAAGGATCCTAATATATTGTTCCAATGACAGTTGAAAAATATGAAAGATATATAATCACAAGTTGTTTTAAAGCATTTAAACTTTTAAGTTTGAATTTTGACAAAATTTATCAAAATCTTTTAAATTATAATAATTCTAATGAAAGAAATATAAAATTTTTAATTTTTATAGCTAAGGATTAAAAACTTAAACCAATGATTCTCATAAATAGTTCATATTGAAACCAATAAATCTAAAAAAAAATATATAAACAACGTTATTATTACAGACATATTTTAAATTAAAATTTGGACGAAACATATTATAACCAATAATAACGATTTTAGTTATTTTTTTGTAATTTAAAAATATTATTCGTGGATATATGAAACTTTTAGAGTACCTATATTATTATATTTTATACACAAAATTATATTTTCAAATTTAATTTTTTGGCAAAAATGAATTTAACCTACTGTAGTAGATACTAATGCCTAATATTAAAGTTAATTACTTTAATAACAATAATATTATCATAAAATATACCTACTTAATAATACTATAGGGTGACAGACCGTCATCGTCATCGTTCAGAACTGTTTTTCGTAGCCAATTATTTTATATCATTGAATTCAAAACACCATCCATTACAGTGACCCACTGTGCAGCAAAGTGGCACCCACTTTCCCACTTTTTTTTACAAATCTTATTTTGCATATTTTTGCATGACTGAATATGCCTATAAATGTATATTTGTGTACATTATATAATAAAAAAATAATATTTTGCAATTTTCCCATAAAACAAAGTTAATATTGAATGAATATGAATGTTGGGACATATTGGAAAATGTTCTGTTTAAAAAAAAATTAGGTATATTGAGACGATATCTTTATAAATTGGCATAAAGTGGCCAAATAGAGTCGGCAATATGTGGTAATAATAAACGATAACAAAATACAAACAAAAGAGGATGTGAATAGAATTCTTTTATTGAATTCAGCGGTAGGTATATTAAATATTAATGCAAAAAGTTATCCTTCGAAAGCAAAAAAATAAATTATAAAAAACATATTCACCGTAAAATTGATTTGGAAATTCACGATTATATCACAAAAACGAATTGAAGACATTATTGAAATTTTCATATTATTATTTTGACAGTTATTTTTAACTTACTTAGGGGAAAAGATTTTTTAAAAAAAAGAAAGAATAAGTCATAATGCCAAGTTTGCTTGTAAAATAACCCTCCTCGCATTACTAAGCCGATCGATTGATAGAAATTAGCTTTTTATCGCAAAAAAAACTTTTGACGTAGGTACTATAGATATAGGTAGGAACCTTTAAAATCAAATCTCAACAGCGTTAAAATATAATCATCATCGATGGATTTATTTCGTTTACTTTTCCCGCTCTCTTTGCACACAACTTTGGGAAAGTAAAAAAATTGAAGGTTCCTATAATATCTATTATATATCATTATCCACTACCCTTATACTTCGCACGATGTAATAATATACCGCCACACACTATACAAACATTATATAGGTAGTATTATCATCATCTTATTATTTTGCAGTTTTCCCGATTTAAACACGGCGACGTTAACGTTGACATTTTGACACTTTCGTGGCTCAGAGTAGTATTATATAAACCTATTTCCAATACCACCACTGATGTCGGTTCTCTTTAAGGGATGATGGTTGTTATCGCATAATGCTCCAAGGGGTTTCTCCGGACGTCTCGATTGCTATTTTATACCACCCTTTTCGACCCATAACTTCAGTTTATAATGCACCGTATAATGGTGTGTAATGTACATTATATATTTTGTTACGATATCAGCAACAGCCCATGCGCAATATAATCCAATACGAGATAACTGTGTGAGTATATTATATCTATGATATTATAAAGGATGACAAAATCAGACATGCCGCAGTCCGACCCGATCCCGACTGATAAAAATTAATAAAAATACGAAAATACTAGAACATTTTAGTTGTCTTTAGATAAAAAAATAAGTTGATATTACAAATAAATAATAATTACAATACGGTACAATAATATGGTAGGTATACATATTATTATCGTCAGTGGCGCCAAACCTTGTGTTATGTTTAGGTCATGTTATGATTTATTTAATTAGTTCGTGTATATATATATTATGTAATGAAAACAAGGGGTAAATTAATACCTATTTATGTATTTTAGAATTAAAACAATATTATGCGGATGTGAGCAAGTTAATGAAAATAATAAACTGAAATTAAGTCAAGTGAAGGCAATACCGTTAAGTTAGTAGTTAATAGTTGACTATATATACATTTATCTCGTTATGCTTAAGAAAAAAAATTCAAACTCAACTTTATTCAAAAAAAGTTTATCTACTTTTTTCATTAGTAGGTACATGGATCGCATAAACAGTATTTTGTATAGCTATGTATAATATAATATAAATATAACATAATATTATTTTATCAAGAACCAAAAGCAATTAAAGTATTATTACCATTATAACAGGGTAGGTACCTATTAGTTTATTTTTATTTAAAATCAGAATATTTTTAAACCTCAACAAATTTAAGTTATTTAAACAGTCAATAAGACTAGTTCTTAATCAACTATATAAAATTAACTAACTGTTTAAGTTAAAAAGATTTTAAGAAATTATCTTTTTAACTACCTATAGTTAATGCCCATCTTTGACAATATACATTATCTATTATGATAGCTAATATGTACATAACTGGTTTCATAAAATAATTAGTATAAATTAATATTATATTTTTTTTTTTTTTTAAATTAAATGGTTGCCATTTACTCATAACTCAGGCATATGAGGTAAAAGTATGCATCAAATCGTATGGCCTCGAATAAAGAAATACTATCTTAAAACAAATATGATGATTGAATGTATGTTTGTAGATAAGCTACATATTGTTTAAGATAGGTACTCAAAAACTATTGACAGATTTTGAAATTTTGTGAAAATTTCAATTCGTTCTAAGAGATATCAGAAAATTTTAGAGAGTAGTTTGATCCGATTTATACAAAGCGCTGTATCCAATCCTGCTGCATAGGTAGGCACATTGCGCGGGACTCAAATTAAATTACATGCAATAAAATAAATGCATTGCGTATCAATTTCATTACATCGCGTTTTCTACAACGTATCCTTTGTATGTCAAGCAAATGAAATTTTCACCAATCGTTTTTTATTTGAAAAAAAAAAATGTAGACTTGTGACCGAATGATAGACTTAGGGCCGTTGTATTTTCATTGGGCCCTTGTTCATTTTTAGATGTATAGGCGCCACTGTCTATTGTTTATTTTATATCATCGAATCCAGATGGTTTATTAGACCTATAAAAAATTTAATCACCCATGAAAATGTCATAAAAATGTTTTAGTTTAAATAATATCAGCTGCAAAATTGATTATTTTCATGAACTGAAGACAATTTTTTTTAACCAATGTTTTTTTAAATTTTCAATTACAGGCCATAAATCATTAGTAAACAAAAAGTAATCTACAAAAAAAAAACATTTATCAATAGTAAATATATGTTTTATTTTTTAGTTACATACGAGTAGGTAATTTTTAATTTCAAAGATTTGTGTGTGTGAGTTTGGGTGTTATGTAGTATAATTACATACATGACGTTAATTAAATTGGATGCGCGACACTGGCATACATATAGGGTTAATGACAAATATGTTTTAAAATCAGCAAAAAATACTGAATAAATAATATTATAATGTCTAGTTATTTTCATAAGCTCGGATTTAGAAGAGACAGCCCTGCGGGTCGTGTTTCACATTATAATTTATTTTACGTATAATATACGCATAGCATATTATTATGAACCGTGTAACATGTTTGCGTTGGTTGCCAAAAAAAGCAACAACAATACGCACTTTCCATAAAACTTTGACCAACCGCACGTCCGCAACATAACGATTTATTTATCTAGAAACACACACCCGATTATTAAAAACAATAACAATATCATAATACATTCGTAACACACGTCGTTGTCCTCGAGTACACTCGTTATGACCTGCAGAAATAGCGTCACAGCAGCAGCGATAACTGCTACTGCAGTTATCGCCGCTTGTACATTCATCGCACCAAAAGCGAGCTTGTCTATACGTTTACTTCGAATTTGGTGGTTATCGGTATTAGGTATGATATTATGATATTAAATAATATTGACACGAATTGAATTTTTTTATATTGTATAATATCGGTAAAATACATCGAATCTAACACTGCAGTATTTACATGATCAAAATATGAAGAGATAGAAATAAAACTTATTACCTACTTAATATAATAACTAACGTTGTGCTTATACGTCATAATATTATTGGAACCACCTGTTATTAATATAATAGTAACGGGTTTGGAAAAATGTACACAATTTTTGCAGGCTTGGATTTATCGTATGGTAAAAATATGTACAGATAGCTCCAGTATTCTCTTCGTCGAGGTTTGGCATATGCGTAGGGAAGGAGGGTTGTTCAGTATTTTGTGGGCTTCAACATATCTGGGGCAGTCGATCACTTTAATTATTGTAATAGGTACTATACTGTTCTATTGTTAGTATTTTATTTCGAGAATTACACATTGCCCTCCGGTTCGATTGACGATTACTTCCTTATACACGAATTATTATTGCGTATAAATCACGGGTAATAATAGTGTATTGTATAGTTATGCCAACTATAACTACCTATTTATAACTAACTATACAACGACTGCCACCACAATATTAATAATACCATCACATTCGTCGTAACTCGTAATATTATATACGCTGCAGTCTCCTTTAAAAACAAAGCGCACAAGTTTCAGCTTCGATTACAGGAGCCATAATAAAATGGTGCCTCGAGGAAGTAAAAAGGTGTATAATAATATGATAGTTGCCACGACATAGGTAAGTGGGTCGAATGTGAGTTTTGGTCGCAATGCGACGATGACACAAGAGTCGTCACAGCGGTTGGGTTTCTAGTTGTGTATGTATATAGTCATATCTTATTGTAGCCACATCCGTTATGACCCTCCTCCCGGTAGTGTCAACCAGGGGAGTGAGGGGTAAAAAAAGTATAATATTGATATTTTAAAAACAAATCTAATTAATAGATTACTTACGTTTTAAATTAAAAATGTTATTATAATAGGTAATATTATAGTCGGCGACACGAAAACTGGCGTGCCACGGTGCAATTTGAGAACACTCAAATATATAAATACATAAGTATACTTATGCATCAACGGTGGTCAGGAATAAACATTTTTCTATCTAAAATAATTTCTGGACACACCTGCACCGATCCC
>WHPZ01590620.1:12582-23848 GCA_016617965.1 Macrosiphum rosae
GGGTTTGGTCCCCGAGCAGGGCACGAATAAGGACGGAGAAAGCACGTGTGTGGGCGCGTTCGTCGCTAAGTGCCAAACCGTGTGTGCGGTAGACGCGAACGGTGTACGACCGCGGATCGGTGCGGCATGCGGAGTGGCCTCGCGAACCGCGCACGAACCGAAGTCAAGACGAGTCCAACTTTCGCGTGCCAGAGAGCTTTGTACGTACGTAGGTATATATGTCTCAGACGGTACCACATACACGGCGGAAAAATCGTCTCTGCCTCCCCCCCCCACTCACCACGACACACGCCACCAAGCACGCACGCACGCACGACGTAGTTATATACCTACGTAAGCAAGTGGAGGTGCACCTCCGGTCGATGTGTTAGACGTAGCGGCGACCGTAAAGACGTGTACGACTCCACCCCGCCCCACCCCGACACACGAATTTATAATAACACAGCGACTATAATATTATAAGCTCGCTTGATGGCTGCGGCGGCCGTATGCTCACATTCTATACATAGGTAGTAATAATAATAATATGTAACTTTATAATAATTAATATTGTTATAACAACAATAATACAGGTATATAGGTAGGTGGTGTGCCCAGTTGTTTTATATTCATTGCTTGAATTGGAAACAAGTTAGATGGATGATGCAAGAGCGAAGTGAAGCAATAAGAAATGAGCGTACCCGAAGATTTTAATGTCGGGTCACACGATCTGCAATCACTAAACATTTAACGAATTAAATATAGGTACAGTGAGTTAATGGTCCCTTAAACATAATTTAGTGGCCCGTGATTGGTCCATAAAATTTTATTGAATCGACTAATACATTTTTATCGTGAACCGACATTTGGACACATAATATTAAAAGACCACGCTGAAATATTTAGTTAAAAAAAAGAAGTCACTCCGTCACTCATACAGTTCAAGCAGCACTTATAACCTTTATAACATTTATAACGAATATTGCACTTACTTGATGATAATGCCGGCACACCCATGCCGGCACCACCGGGACGTTGCTGATGTTGCTGCTGCTGCTGCTGCTGCTGCTGCTGTTGCTGTTGCCTTTGCCGCTGCTGTTGTTGTTGCTGCTGTTGCTGCTGAAGTAGCAGTTGTTGTTGTTGTTGTTGTTGCTGTTGTTGTTGGAGCTGCTGCTGTTGATGGGGTGATGACTGAGAAGATGGCCTTCCACTACTAGTAGTAGTTCCACTGTTGTATAAAGGCGCCGGTGGCTGTTGACGATAAAAGGACGGCTGTGATTGCGGCTGCTGCTGCTGCTGTTGCTGTAGTCTAGTCTGTGGTTGTTGGGGCGGTTGTCTCGGGAGTTGCTGTTGTTGAGGTTGCTGTAGTGGCTGCTGCGAGTAGCCGCCACCGGCCATGCTACGCTGTTGCTGCTGCTGTGGCGGCTGCTGCTGATTCATTCCGTACTGCCTGGCTGCGGCTGAGGTACCTCCGGGTCGTCCACCACCATAGTCTTGTTGCTGTTGGAACTGCTGCTGGTGCTGTTGCGGACGGTTGGCCGCGTTCTGCGGCTGCTGCGGATCGGTTCCCGTGACCATGTCATCGCCCGCCGCCATCAGGCTGTTGATCATCTTACTGGCAAAGTTGAACATGTTTGCCGTGTGCGGCGGCGACAACGGCTATTTCGTATAACGTGGCGGCCACTACCGCCAGTGGCGGTGCCACCGCCTCGCGTTTAATAGTTCGTACCTCGCCGTGGTAGTGGTCTTGGTCGTGGTCGTTCGTGGTCACGGTTGCGTGTGGTACTTGGGCACTGCGGGCCGATTGACTGGTAACGACCACGTCGACGACGTGCGTTAAAGACGGCTGTGGTGTGATGTAGACCGAAGACAAGTTAGTGGAAAATCACCGCGAAACGCGTGCGAGACGATGTAATATCAAGCACGCGAGCGAAATGAAAGCAGTTATACACAGCAACAATCGCCCGGTAAGTATATAATAATTATGTTATACACCGACAATAAAAATAATAATAATAATAATAATAATAATAATAATAATAATTACTGGTAGGTATATTATGCTCGTTTTGGTGGTCGTCGGAGTACAGGCCGTTATCGTTATCGTTATACGGTCGGTGGCGGTCGAGTGTCGAGAGAACGACGGGCGCGCACACCCCGAACAAACGATCGCACACACGAGCGTACACACCCCGAACGAACACACACGCGCGGCAACGGGGGCGCGGCGTGAATGACGTCGACCGTGCTCGGTGCCCGTCGGCGGGTTCGTCGGCGGCAGAGGCGTTCGGCGGCGGTCGGTCTGCGCCGTCGGCGTGCCAAGACAACCGTCAAAACCTACCCTTTGGTACGGCGGCGTCAAGCGGCAGTACGCGCGGTCTCCGAGTCCTCGCCCGCCCCGCGTACGCATCGCCGTCGCCGCCGCCGCCGCATTACACGGCATGCCGCGCGCGCGCCTGACCGTCTGACCGCCACCGCCGACAATCGATACCACCCCCGCTCCCGTCGCCATATTATACTTCTCCGCCTAAAAACAAAACAAAAAAAAAAAATTTCCATCCCTCCACAGACAATGGTAGCGGGGCGGCGAGTGGTGGAGAGCGTTGTGCGGGTGTGCGGGTGTGTGGGTGTATGTGTGTGTGTGCGTGTTCTCAGTATAGAGACGGCGTTAAGGATATGATCGCGTGGTTATTACCGCCGTCGTATCCATGTCATCTGCACCGCGGGAAATGGGGATGCTTGGTAAAATGTCTTCCGCGGAAACTAGAGGAAAATATATTATGTATTATTAATATATGCGTTATTCGCAGCTCTCATAATATTATAACGGTCTGGTATACGCGTGTTTGTATAATTTTTTTTTATTCATATTTTATTCGACTCAGCTGCACAATTGAATAAACTATATTTGCGTAGAGTAAATTATAGTAACTTTTAAGTGCTGATACGTGTATTATAATGACTGGATAGGCACCGAAATGCAATAACAAGATAGGTACCTACGTCAAAATTTACAATTTTTCAGGAGACACAAAAACATTGTCTTTTTTTTTATTCCCTTATTATACTTAAAAATGTTTAAGTATTATTGCATTGGTTGATATTTAATACAGTTACTATTATAATAAACACAACAATAATTACCACAATAACGTTAAATTATTATTATTTTTTTAGGTTCAACGACAGAATACGTCCAAAACATATCTGGTTATTGCACCGAATAAATGAATGAACAAAACAAATTTTTATATTTTTTTATTAGAAATAATTATTAATATTATAAATAATAATTTAGACATTTAAGGTGCCTAAACAGTGACACCCCGTAGGTGTCTAGAATGAAAAGGTTCCAAATCACTTTTTTTCCAAAAGTCACTTTTTAATTCAAATTATTTTAGAATGCAAAGGCGCATCTTTTAAGCTAACATTTATGAATATACGTTTATTATTGAACATTTGTTTAAAAGTAAAAGGTTCTAAATCGCCAAAAACTAAATTATAAACACAATTTAATCAAATTGAAAACGCTCGGTTAAATGTCAATGAAACCAAATTATTAACAATACGTTAGTATGAAAAGGTTCTAATTAAATTAATCCTACCAATAATAAACCTAATAATTATTACATTTATCCATATCAAACAGAAATTTAAGATCGAAATACAGATTTCGATGTTTCATAATTATTGCATTGTTTCGTGATAGAAGATTGCTAGCAATTAGAAAGCATTACTCTGAAAAGGATTCAGCTGACAATAATAAAAATAATAAATAAGAATAAAAAAGTTCTAATTAAATATATTATTTTTTTCATACTAAACATTTTATAATTTGTATTTTATTAATTTGTTTATCAACCAATACAGCAAATTATTATTGTAATGTTGTAAATTAAACTATACAAGTTTCTGCATGCCTTAGAACTTTAATTTTCAAAAAATGTTATTCAAGGAGTAAAATATTTGAACTCAAACCATAAAATTGCTCTCCTGGACAATTTCATAAAAGCGATTTAGAACCTTTTCATTCTAGACCCACGAGTAAAATTATTATACTAAGCCTAATAGCTAATCTCGTATCTGATTTACTGAGGTCCTATAGAATAATATATGATTTGTCTTATTATTAAATCACTATATGTATACTTACCTAATTTAAAATTTAAACTATGAGTTCATTTACAGCTATAACCTAACCTATATTCTGATTATAATTAATGATGTTTGTGTAGGTATATTGTCTTAAATTTAATGAATCATGAATGTGAAATATATTTTATATCTATTATTTTTATGTATATAATATTTATACGTTATATAGATATTAATTCTCATCGAGTTCATTAACTGTTTTACAGATTGATTTTTCTACACGTAGTTTTTATTTTTATCATTAAGGTATTAGAAGGTATTAGAAGTTTGAATGTCGATTAAACTTTTTATTAGAACCTTTACATCATTTTCCAAATATCATTAAATAATGTATATACATAATATATTATACAATCATATAACGGTAAATGGTTTGGTTTTATTTCAACCGATTTTTAAGTTAATGGCAAAATTACAGAAGAAATATTATAATATTATATATATTATGTTCACCACGGCCAGAGAGGTAAATTATTCTCGAGATGCAAAACTGAAGAATGAATTTGTTTAGGTACCGCCGTAATACTTAGAAGTTGAAGTAACAATTTCATTAAGAGGCACTAAATATAATTTAAACTGGTCATATAATATATGTACTATTCAATGGTATTGATTAGATAGTCTTAAAAATAATTTTAAATTATAATTTATTGTTTTTTTTTTACATTTACAACCATTTTTATTGTAAATCACATTTATGTTTTTATACTATGACGTTTATAATAAAAGAAAACTAATCAAAAAATATGAATCGAAATTCACTATTATCATCAAACACATACATAACACACGAGCATAAAAAAAATAACAAGGGAATAAACGTAGTCGTTCTGATGCGTTAAATTCGAATTCAATGATTAATCATTGCAGCATACGAAAAACGATTCGGAGCGGAGACGGTCAACCTATATATTTCTAATGATATTTTATAATTTATTTGTATTACTATGTTACTTATAAGTTATAAGTAACATATGATATTATCATTGTTATTGCAATAAACTCATAAGTTATAAGTTAATACCGACAAATAGATAGTGGAATTTACGTTGTACTTAGGTTCGCATACTCACACTATACAATATACATAGCAAAGAAAATTACATTGTGTATAAAAAAAAAAAATCATAATCTACAATAATAGAATAAAGTTCACGAGCTTACGATTAATAATTTTTTAATCGGGTACCTACAAAAAAATCGTACAATAAAATCGTTAGGTAGGTAAAAAAAGATTGTTTTTTCCTTTTAAATATCCGATTTTGTCAAACTTTAAACATAATAATGTCCAATGGTGTAGATAAGACTTTTTTTCTGGAGTGGAGGGAGTATGTTTAATTCGCATTTCATAAATATATGTCATAATACATTTCATAATATATGTAGGTATGCATATATTTTATTTTAAAACAACAGATAGTATGTGAATATTCAATAATTTGATATTCCTTTCTCGTTATAATACTTTTACAATACTATCCTGCCTCTATTTATATTTTTAACCATGACTTTTTTTTCTTTACTATGTTATTTTAATGTCCATAAAAAATTAAGCATTTATATTTTCGATGTTGTTCATTACTTATAAGAACAGTTCATGAGGAAGTGAGAGACCTTGTATAAATATTTAAGCTTTAGGTGTTTTTAACTTTTAACTACCTACAAAATAATTTGTAACCATCGTGATTTTGAACATTTGAACATTAAATAATATTAAAAAAAATATTAACCATGTTATTTTGATATTTTTAATTGCTGAATGAACAATTTATGAGGATAAAATTTTAAAGTGTCAAGCTTTTTGAAATTTAACAAAAATGTTAGCACGTGGAATCAAAAATTGGTACATATTTAAAATGTCTATAGATATCTTGAAAGGTGCCAAAATATTTTGAGTCGTATCGTTTCAAAAAAATGCTAATATAATTATTTGATGAAAAATTCAAGAATCTACGGTTACTGTAAAAATCGATTTTGTCTTAAGCTGTAGTTAACGTGTTAAAATATTCCCGCGTTTACCGCTTTTTAAAAGTTTTGTATCGATCATTTTGTTAAGAGTTTACTTAAGAATTATTTAGATCCAATTTTCTACCAGAATTTACCCACGAAATTGAAGGTTACAATATTTTTGTATAACCAACATTTCCGCCAAGAGTCTGAAATGTAATTAAAAAAGAAAAAATATTTTTACTTTATTAATTAAAAATGTTAATTTATTACTTCACTTTGTAGTCGACCAATCATTTATTTCATAAAATATGATCAACTATCCTGAAAATAATAATTGCATTTATATGACCTTATCGCAGAACTACATACTTACTGAGAAACAATTATAAAGGTATTTAATAATAAATATATAAATATATTATCCTATATAAATATGGTATAATATTAATTAATATTCAATTAGTTAGTCAATCAAAACTCAATAAATTAATAGAGCAAAATTAATACAGAAGCTTTCCCGAGTATTTTTATACAAATAATATAACCACTAAACCACCTGTAGGTATAATTATTTTTCAATTAACATAGGTATTGAGTTTGTTTATGTATTTTCATTAGTTAACTACATTTAATTAAAATTTGTAGAATTTGTGTGATTTAGGTTTTTAATTTCAATTAGCAGAACATATGATTATGATAATATAAATAAAAATTAAAAAAATATCAACATGATACAATACATATATTACATAGACATATAGGCATCGGCAAGCCCCCTCCCCCTCTTGACATCACTCCAATTATAATATTATAGGTAATAATAGACAAGAAAAATATCTTCTTCAGAGTTGACAAAAAATGTATTTTTAACTAAAATTTATGGGACCTATAGTTATGAGTTTACGATGTAGCAGAGTAGTAAATCCCCCTATTAATTATTGTTAGTTATAGAAATATAGGATCCAAAAGTTTTTATTAAATTGAAAATATGAAAAACTAGTTGACCACTCTGCTGTACTATAGCCTATAGTAGTCGAGTTTACCTCGTTATTGAGTAGGTCACTGTAATGGATGGGTTAAATTTGAATTCAATGACAAATCATTCCATACGAAAAACAATTCTGAACAGATACGGTCAGCCTTTATTACCAAGTATATTTTAGTATGACATATTTATATTAGTATTATGGTAATTTATTTATCCATTATGGTAATACAATAGACGGTATACGGTATAAAATATAGGCAATAGCTTAAAATTAATCTAAATATTTTGAAAATGCCATTGTGAATGGTAAAATATAATAAAATACGTACCTACAAGTTTCAAGTCCCCTAAGAATATTTTAAAATTACAATGAAATAACAAAACCATTATTATTATTCGTTTAACTTTACAATTTGGTTAAAATGTCCAGTGACAATATATTTTTAAGATTTTAGATTCTGAGCGGAGCAATGAATGTATTGATTTTACAATGATGTGTTTTTTTTTATATTTTTCATTTTTGTGTCTGTCATCACTCATCACCGTTTGGTTAGTTTTTTAAAAGGTATTAAACTGTAACCAAAATATCTAACAAATATATTAACATAGTTTTTTTTTATAGACATTGTAATTTCAAATAGTAACGATGTTAAATTTTTCGTTGTTATTTAAAACCATTATATGTGGGTTCTTGAAACTTAAGTAGGTATCCATAATGTTATATTTTAATATTATATAATGTAATTTTCACATGCAATTTTTTTGGCAAAAAAATAAAGATTCAACCTACTGTACCTATTACTAATGTAAAATAACACAATAAGAATACAAATACAATTCCGCTTAATGCGATCACTGGTTTATAGAATCAACCATTTATTGGAATCAAAAATGAAAATCCCAAACCTAATATTCTATTGAAAAAAAATATCCTTTATGGAATCAACTAGTTAATACAATCAAAATGGTCTGAACCAATGTGATCACTTTAAGCGGTACAACTCACTGTAATACTATAAGATATACTTATTACTTAGTAATATAGGCCAACACACAAGATTCTGTCAACGCTCAAAATAGTTTTTCATATTCAATGATCTTATATCAAATTTTAAATTCAAATTTATCACAACCATTACATTTTAATTAATCTAATATTTTATATTATTATGAATTATTATTTTTACTAATATGTATTTATTATTCCTAATGTTTAGTATTTATTTTATATTTTTATAATAATATGTTCCCAATTATAGTATAATATGTTTCTTAACAAAAGATAAATATAAGTTTACAAATTACCTACTTATTTTGTTTCAATGCCCCGATGCCCGAAAGTTATGTGGATTTGGAATACCGAACGGGTAATAATCCGCAATCGTGCTGCATAAAAAAAATGTAGCCCATGCTGTGCTTATGCAAGCTTATACCTATTGGCTATTAATATCAGTCATATACTCGTACAATAAATTCTAACTATTAGCAAACAAAATATATAAAAAACATACGATAATGATAGTAACACTTGTTAAACTAATAATGTCGTTTTTGGAACGACGTACCTACCAACCGCTATTTTCGTATTATACTTGTATGTATTATGTTTTACAATTTTAATAAACCGCTGCATAACACTGTTTAAATAGAATGTGCATAAGTGTCTTTTTATGGCACAAGAGCAAGGGGCGACAAAGCTAATGCATGGTAACGAATTCACCAATTATTATATTTTAAAACAAAATATTTCAGTTGCAGGCACAGTTTTTACACGTGTAGCATTTAGAGGTTTTCATCTAGGGTGACCAAAAAACTTGAGTTTTACGATTGTTACGAGGATCAAAAATATCATTTTAATTAAATGAAAGTCACATTGTAGACACACAACCAGTAAATTAACCTTGTCATTTACTAAATACCATTTTGTCTATAACGATAATACATTATATCTCTGTTAAATATTTTTATAAACCATTTAACGAAACATCACACGGCCCTCCCCCACCCTTAAATCGTTAGGTACATAATATAGTATTGGCATAATATGGTTTATGTTCCACATTTATTAATTTATTATCGACCTGCATGTCTCCGTCTGGTTTACTTAGGTAACTATCGAATTTTTTATTTAAGGGGAATATTCGTTAATTTTATTTTGATTAAGTCGTTAAATTGAGAATACCTATAGTTAAAATTAGGTTGAAGGTGAAACTAAAAATATTTAAAAAAATTCGGTGAATTTTTCCATTAATAAAAGTATCTACATTTTCATTGGTCTGTGTTTTAAGATTACAGGTCTGTATAACTTTGAACATTTAATCTAGACATGATGTTTGGTATAGTGTTGACCAATTTTTGACACATAATTTTGTTTTTATTAAAAGGGTTCAAATTTACCTCTTAGTCGAAAATCTATCTTCTTTGAATATTTTTTTTATCATTTAAAATATGAAAAAAAAAACCTCAACGACAGTATATTTTATACACTATACATGTATTTTGAATCAGTATAATTTTGATTATAAGTGATCTTGGTAGGTACCTACTAAGATTTGGTGTTTTCAGTTTTGTTTTTCTGCTGAGTCGCCGTCATCTAACACGAGCCAGTAGGTCCAATGATAGTTAAGTGTAGGTATTAGGAAAAAACTAAATTCAATGGAGGAGTTATTGACTAATGTTGTATATGGCAGATGTTGCTAATACAATGTGTAATGTTTAAGTTGCTATAATGAGACCGGTTGAACATTGACGTTTGTGTACTTGCCACGTCGTTAACTGGAGACAAAATATATCTAAAAAAAATAATAAGTCTAATTTATGTTAAAGTTTTCAACTTCAGTATCTTTTCTGGTGGGAAAGTGAATCTAATTGGTACTTTTGGGAAGTCAAAATTTAAAGTTCCCACATCCCAGTAGTTTTTAAAAATGTCCAGTAAAACAAACAAAATTAAAGGAAAATGGGAATTTTTACGCAAATTCGGTTTTTGACAAATCGATTTTGGATTTTGTATAACTCTAAATCAAATCAGCGTAAAACATGCATTACATATTCACTGGTTGTTTATATTCAAGTAATATTAGTAGTAATTCGATGTACCGAATCTCTCTGTGAACAGTTACTTTACAGTTTGTATTACCCCAGAATTTTTCAAATATAAATCCGATGAAAAATCTAAATTTCTTAGCGTATAGAGCATTCAAAATAAACAATATTCAGCATACATCTTCAGAACCTCTATTATTTAAAATAGAATTTAATTTTACAGTTATGTATACATCTATAATCCTCATGACTATCTATAGTTATTGTTGTTGTTAAATTCAAGAACCAGATTATAAAAATGAATAATCTGGAAGTCACAGACACTCTTACGGATGTTCAAGAAAATCTTCAATTTTGTAAATAAACAAAATGTATAACTTTTAAGTATATAGACTAAATGAATAGTTAGATTAAGTATTCCGCATACCATGTGGTGGTATTGTAACCAGGTGTACCCGTAGACTAAGACATTAGTATTCACAGTGGTATCATTCGCAGGGACTGTTAAAGTTTAACGCTAAGGTATATTGTATGTGCATGCAGAAGTATAATATAAATATATATATGTGGTAAGCCATATGCGTAAACCAAACATTACCAAAAACAATGGCAAAGAATTATTCAAAAATTATTTTGAGTGAAGAAACTTCAATGTTTTTGTAATACTGGTAACCAACAATTATTTTATTAATAGTATTAAGATTCTAAAAAATGTCCCCATTTTTTTTTGTGTTTTGATATAAAAAAAATATAGAAAATTCATAATGTTGACCACTAGAAAGTAGATGGAATTTACGATCAGAAAATTCTCTCTAAGTTGATGTTAATATATTCTACTAGAAAAAGCGTCTTCAGACACACACACAAAAAACTAAACATACATCATTGTAAAATCAATACATTCTTTGCGCCATTCGAAACCTAAAACAAGTTATTAAAAAACAGCATATAACTTACCTACCTTATATTTGAAATATATTAACTCTAATCAATCAAGCAGTACAATGTTGTGTAATTATTGTAAATTACTCCTTGGAAGTTTGCGCCTGAGTTCATTATATAAAATCATATTGCATACGAGTCTGCAATGAAGTACCACATTTTGGATCTAGGACAATTCGCTGTGGCTATTTCGCCGTGGCCGTTTCGCTG